>APFE030606184.1:5144-110929 GCA_000404065.3 Pinus taeda
CCTAAAACAAAGCTTCCTTTGGAAGCCTTATGACCCTAACATGTCCATATCCTTAAGAAGGCAGAAATACAAGCTCTCTAGCTATGAACATGTGAGCATGCCCTACATTGAAAGACATGCCAACCAACCAAAATGGAGAAGGAACACACTGGAAGAACCAATTACTCAGGAAGAATTAAATGAAAGGGCCAGAAGGCATTTATTGAAAATGGCTGACTTGGAATCTTCCTCACAGGTACTGACTCTGCCAAAGCCTCAAGCAGGAGCAGCTACCTCATCGTCTACAACACATCAAGGGGTAGTGCAAACCACAGGCCAAGCTCAAAGCAAGGGAAAGGAGAAGGATATGGAAGAGCCACAAGCACAACAGGGTCAAGAGCAGCCACCCCAACAGGAATAGCAACAAAAGGACCAACAGGGTTAGGGGAAACAAACAACAAAGGCCCCAATGGCCACCCAGCAGCAGCCAGTGCAAATGGAACCCCCAAGGCAGGATTCAAGGATTGACTCTTCCGTCCTCCAAACCCCTCAAAGGGAGGATGTAAATAGAAAAAGAGATAGGGAAACTCCCCTTACCTCATCACCAAAGAAGAGGTAAAGATTAAATCCCTTCTTAGAAAAAGAAATGCCCAGCATGGAGGCATCAGCCAGCTCCTTCCAACAGGAGCAAGACAGGGCAGCATTAGGAGAAGTGAGCTCCTCAGGACAAAGGAAGGGAGCAGAAACAAGCATTAAGCAGCAGTTCAAAGACATCAAGAGAATAAGTGAGCCAATAAAGCTGCAACTCTACAATCACCTGCTGAACATGGCTCCTACCAACCAACAAAGGCTCATGTCTGCATTTGATGCACATGAGGGGAAAATGATCATGAGCCACTTCACACCAACAGTGCAACAACCACAATCAGCTACAGATTACATAAGGACCAATCTGCAGGTCCTGTCAAAAGACATCCACCCAATGGATCAAATAGAGCTGCATAAACAGACGGGTGAGATGGTCTATGCCACATTGGCAGACAAGACCCTGGTAAACTACAGGCTGCAGAATAGCCTGAATAATACTGTTGCACAGCTTGAGTTGGAAAGGGCTTCCTCTCAAGCTAAGGACAATAGGATCAAAGCTCTCGAAGAAATTATAATAGAGTTTGGACATGATCCTAAAGATGTTAAGGCTGTGCAAGAAGTCCTCAAGCTAAGGGATGCTGATATGGCAGCATTAAAAAAGAGGTTAAAAATCCCAGCAACTCTTCACCCACAAACAGAAGAGATTTCCCAGCAAAGGCAGGAAAAGGATGCAGCTTCTCTACTGATGACACTATACAAAGAGCTCATCCAAACTCAGGAAAAGCTGCAGGAATCAGAGGCCACCCTACAAGCAGCATTACAACAAAAGGAGGCAGGGAAAACCTCACAGCCACCTCCAGAAACAATAAACCTTGAAGAGATCCCTCAAACTACTGCCCCTCCCAGCCAACAGGAACAACAGATAGCTCCCTCCACCTCAGCACCAACAACAGAGCACGCTGAAAGCCTTGATATGCAAAAGCTGAGGAATGAAATTCAAATCTTGGAATCTCAGATGTCAGAGCTGAGTCAAGCCCAGGACAATCTGGCAAAAATAAATAAAAAATATGACAAATCCAAGCAGAATGTGGCTGAAAGAGAGAGGGAGGTAAAGACCCTCAAGAAAAGGATTACTGATCTAGAAAAAGAGCTCACATTAGACAAAGTCACATCTGAGCTTAAAAGGGTCATATGGGGCCATATTGGCCAATCTATCATAGATCAATGGGAATACATTGAGGCCATCCATGAGCAAATAACGCTCATTGGAAGAGCACGTAAAGAGACACAACGAGCAAGGGCATCTCTAGGCAGTATGCCTGAGATTGCCAATAAAATGATAGATGTGCTGAACTATAGAACAAGATCCCAGCTCATAAAAATGGGAATTGGAAACAGGACAGAGACCATCTCACTAATCAAAAGGGTCCTGACATTAAGAAACCCGATTCAGACCCTCGAAAGAAGAACCCAGGACATGCAAGCGGATGTCAACAAATTCCAGAACAGGTTTATGCCATTGCAAAACAGGGGGCTTCCTAGCCCATTGGATCCATCAGGAAAGTTACTCTCACATGTGAAATATGCTAAGAGAGTAAACAATTTTGCAGCAACTCAGATTTCAGAGGCAGCTAGTGCATCAACAGAAGTAGGACCAGTAACAGGGCAGATCCTCTTTAACAGAGTAGAAAATCTATTTTTTATTAGGAATGAAATTACACATTTATTTGATGAGCCCCCTCATTTCTATAAATATACAGAGGCTGATGAGACCATGGGCTCAATTTTGAAGCATCAGTTGCCTGCACCAGATGTATGGGAGGAATTGATACGATTACTATTAAATCAAAGTCAGTAATTGTAATTTTGCTTTTTGAAAATATTTAAATCTTCATACAAAGGAAGACAAAGACACATCAGCATGTATGCAGAAAGAGGCTGAGCCAACTCAGCACAAGTATTCGGCCACCACAGCAGCATCAGTAGTCACAGGTGACAGGGCCGAGAAACTACAGAAAGATACAGCCTCACAGACACGTCATTCGGCAGTTACACCAAAGCGCTCAAACCGACTCCGTGAGCTCCAAAGGTCAAAACTGTTCTGACAAGGAGTTAAGAGCCTTTAAAGTGCATTAAATATTGTAATAACTTCTCATCTACAATCCCTGTACGAGTTAAAGAAGATATTTTCCCTCTCAGATGACTTAATGCCTGAGATATTTTGTAATAGACTTCTATATATTCCCCCTCGCATTTGTTAGTAAGGGTTGGACATTGGATGTAAGAAATCTTTTGATATCTATTCTGCTCCTCTTCTACTGTAAATCTTCAGAGAATTAATACAAAGGATGATGGAATTTCCCAAAGCTTTGTGTCTCTTGATGTCTTGTTGGTGTATGGCTGAATGTTGCAGGATTCCTGCGTATCTCATGGCTCAATAAGTTTTCTTGTTACTCTTTGTTATATGTTCGTTATCTTTTATATATCATTCACGTTTTCCATGTCTTAAATATCTAATAGCAAGGAAAAAGAATAGTCTCAGGATTTAATCACAGATTACCCTGAACTCAATCTAAGCTATTATAAATGTTTTCTTCAATTATGGTAATGAAAGTGTAATTCTTAATTGCTACCTTTCACACTATATCAGCACAGTGATCTATTGTTTCAGGAATTCAAATATTTCTCCTGAGGAATAGGTCCCTTTCTCACATCACAGCTCAGTGAAGAATTCTTAACTGCTCTTCACTGGTTGATTCACACTTCACCATCACAATTTACAGTTTGTTTTATGAAATATATAAAGGCCCTGTAATTCCAGCTGCACTAAACCAGGATCTCAAGGAAACAAAAGCTATAGACTCCATTGCCCAATGGATTAATTTACCTGCAGAGAACATTTCAAAATTATCAGAAATCATCCTACCAACCAAAAAAAAAACAAGCAAACCTTTACCTCATAACTAGCCTAAAACTCCATAAATACAGTGACAAACCTTACAGAGAGAGCCCTCTCTGATTACAGCTGGGCTAGAAGTTGTAGTCCAAAGATTGGTTAGTGGTTACCCTAGCCGTATTCCCTTAGGAGTCATAGGGAACAACCTGGGTGTTAACAGACCTGAACTTTAGATCTGTATGACCCTCAAACTATGGTTACCTTAGTCAATATTACACTTGAAACTACTTCTATTATGGCCCTAAATTTCAGTGCAGGCCCTCCTCCATTTGTGTTGTTCTTTATCACATACCTTGCAACCTACTAACAACTACAAGATAGGGTCTAAAACCTCTCTGATATTTCATAATTTGATACAACTTTCACAAAGAAACACCTCTAGAATAACAAGCCCAAATTCTCATGAGTTGCCTCTCTTGAGCTCGACCTAGCAGAAGAGAACCAACCATATGCCATCCTACTTCCTAGCTTGAACCCATTAAGGTATGCGACATTCTTGTGAACCCTCACATGATGATATTTCTCTTGGTGGATGATCATGGCCTACCTTTAGCAACCCTTACCCATCCCTCTAACATGTCCTACTTTAGGACCACATATCTCCTCGCCTCCTTGTTCAAATGATTGCCTTCTCACTTGATGTTCTTGCCTTCATACTAATTAATCCTTAAATATATTTTCCTATCTATGCCTCTTAGGAACCCTATAGAAATTATGAGTTTTATCCACTTAGACCTTAGGAAATATTAATTTTCCTTTATAATTTCTTCTAGATTCTAAACCCTATCTTGGGTCCCAAACCCCTTCACATGGTTTCTTTTCCAACAGATACATTTGTGGCCAAACTCACACAAACCCATCTCACTAGGCTTGTGGAGTACCTCCCAAGATACACAATTCAATAACATAGTCTAGTTGTAGTAATCACAATTTGTTCAAGCTCTTGTAGTCAAGGGAGGACTTGGTTGGGCTCCCAAGTTGCAAATTAAGTAAGACTAATTGTGAGGGCATGATAGCTAGGGAGGGCCAGGGCATGAAAAAGAATGAAAAGGAACACTAACACATGTTGAATAATATCAATGCATGTTGATGAGTGTTAAGGAGTGTTGAAGAATCACAAGGTAGAACTAGGTCAAAATGCATGGAAATGAAAAAATAATAGTGTGTGCCAAGGAGTGTTATATAATTCAAGTGTGCCAAGGAAGAAGTGTTTTGGGAGAAGTTCATAATAGGATTTATGAGAGGAAATCCTATGATTGTGATAACTGGATCGGCAAAATAGTTTTAGATAAAGGAAGACTTTTTGCCAAACACAACACTGTTTTTGCTTTAGCTATTATTTTTATTTGACATGTGGCACATTTATGCCAAATTCTAATGTTTTAAACTATTCTAGACAGTTGCATATTGTACATTGTTGTGTATATGTTTTGGGGCACTCAGCTTGTGCTGGCTTATATCATGTGTGTCTTGTGCATATTGTGGTTCTTGCAAACTCTTAGTTAATGCTCTATTGTTTATATGAATTGGACATACATTTGAAATATTGTGTGTAAGCTATGTTGCTTAGTTATTTTATGGTCGTGGCTATACTAGATGTGATCCTTGTTATGGGAAGTTCTTAAGTAGGAAAATTGAGCTTGGACATGAATGGCCTAAGATGAGTTATAGGTAGTTCTTAGGCAAACAAGCCACAAGATACTTGCAATAGTTGCAATTGGTCAAGTTATTGAAATTGAACCAGGCCAATGTCACATTAACTGTAGTAGTTAAGGACTTGATTGGGTTCCCAACTTGTGAGAAAATTTAAGGCTAGTTGGTAGGGTGTGAGTGCTAAGGCATGATAGGGCATGCTAACATGTTCTTGATAGTACAAAGGCATGTCAAATATGCTCAGATGTGAAAGGGTTTCACAATATGTGTCAGGGACTACCAAGGCAACAAGAAGGAGAAATAATTTAAAATAAAACAAAATTAACACATAAGAGGGTACTCAAGTCATCAATTTACCTCTTCCAAGAGGGTCACACTAGGCACACCAACACTAGGTTCTGACAAGTGCCATGTGCCAAGTGTTAGTGCATTTTAAGTGCCAAATACTCCTCCGTTACTTTTTATCTACTTTCCAATAGTTAATCTCAAATAAATTTTAATACTAAACCATGCCAAAGCATACCAAGGCATCTAAACAAAAGTTAGACATGCTAAGACTTGCCAAGTGCCAACACATGACAATGTGTGTTAGGGAGTGATATGCACGTTATGAAGTGACAAGCATGTCAAAGAGGCTAAGATATGCTAGAAAGTGCTAATGCATATTGAGTGTTAGGGAGTACTAGGGAAGAACAAGGGAGAAGTAGGCCAAAATGAGTGGAAGCGAATGAATATGAGGGTGTGTCAGGGAGTGTCAATGAGTTCCTGGCATGCCAAGAAGGGAGTGAAAGGGTATACTAAGAATTGATAAGGCATGGTAGGGAATATCAGGTCATTTCAAGAAGTGTGAGAGTGTTATAGGGAGTTCTAGTGTGTGTTAACATGTGCCAAATAGTGCCAAGGCATGCCAAGACATGATAGATGCTAAGGCATGCTATGATGTGTAGGGTGATAGGGTATTGCCAATATGTATCAAGAAGCGTCAAGGAAATATAAGGAACCAATTTGAAATGAAAGGAAATGGACACATAAGAGGGTTAAAAGGGGCATGTTATGTACACTAATAATATGTTTCAATACATGCCAAGTGTCAAAGTGTGTCAAGTGATAATGTATGCTAATGCATGACAAAGTGTTCTAGGTTATGATAGGGACTACAGGGCATAGTTAATTATGAGCTCTAGTGCATTAACATGCTTACCAATCTCTCGTAGGTTTCCTTGGATGTGTTTAGATCAAAGATGTTTGCCACCAAATGCTTGTCAATGGAATCTCTGATATTCTTCCTCGCTTCGACTTCACCCTTGGTGTATTTTTTCTTTGTAGCATCTAGTGCATTTGATGGAAGACATGTTTTTGCTTGCTTTTCATAGGTATATTTGCCCTCGCCTTGAAGAAGACAAGATCGCAATTTTAGGGACTTATTTGATGTTTTCATTGGATGCCATATCTCAAGCTATAGGTGTACCAAATCGTGGTGAAACTAGTTCAAAGACATGAACCTAGACCTAGAAGAGTACAAACCCTATTTGAAATCACAATACAAAGGAGCTCACTCACATGTTTTCCCATTCAAATACCTTTTGTAGAGATATGCACCATTGATGAGGGCTGTCATAAATTTCTTCATGTGAGGCGATATTTTCTGGGCTATATCAATACCACATAAGGCTTCTCACGCACTTTACAGCTGCCATATCTGTAAATGTTCTAGCTACTTGTATTAGAGCCTAAAAAAAATGTCTGAAAGGGTGAAATTGAAAGGAAAAGTGCATTATCCCATCCTCTTTCACCATAGCCTAATAAAGGTTATATTACTTCATTAGTTGAAAGGGAAGAACATGACATGAGAAACATTCATTGATGTAACCTTGAAAATGCATATAACCACCTCACCAAGCCAGCACCAAACCATGTCAGTATAACCCATGGAGGTGGGACCAGCAAGAAAAAATGATGATGTTTGTAGGGTACCTAGGCCTGAGGTAACCAACACATATCAAAGAAGTAGAAGCCTTGTGTTTTCTCCTCAAATTGAGGAAGGGACCATGCCTACTACATTAGAAAAACAAGGATCACCATCACATCATGAGGTTTCTTTGGATGATGAGGTGCCCATTGAGCATGAATTTGACCTATTTATGTTGGAGGAATATGATGAGAATCGAACTCTACAAAAATTCATCAATGAAAAGTATTCTTAGATCATGGAGCTTAAGGAAAATTTGGAAAGGGCCAAATTCAACATTTCATTCCTTGAGCAAGAAAACAGTTAAGTTAAGGCAAAACAACTTGTCATGGAGAAAGAGAAATTAAAAGCCAAGAAACAAGAGATGAGGAAAGGAATTGGTGGACCATGAGGACACTGAGAAACATGAACGACATGTGGCAAGGAAGATAACAAGGACAATGGGTCTTCGGAAGGCACTTTAGAGGGAAAGAGAAAAAAATCCACCAATGGAAGAATTGACCTTTGAAGAGAGGATTGCCATGGAAATAAATGTGGACAGCAAGTTTTGTCTTGAAAAATTAAATTTCCACATTGAGAAGCTCTTTTATGAGGAAAACAGGGATAACAAGTTGCAAAACAAAATGCCATCCATTATTACAGAAGGAATCAGATTGATAAGGTCAAAATCAAGTAGTTGAAGGAAAAACTAAAGGAAACCTTAATCAGACAAGAGGAGAAGGGTAAGTTAGATTTTCTCATTGATGCATAAATGATTGCATAACATACCTCATTATAAATCTCCGAACAAATTTTGGGAGGATTTGGAGAAAAATTTTTGTTTCGGTGTAGACTAGTGAAAACTTGAGATTTTTTGGCAATTTTTTATCTAGGAACATAGTGAGCTCACGTTGCACTTCTTCCTTAGGGCTCCCAATTATGGAAACTCAACATTTTTCTAAATATTATGACCCCCAACCCCAATCCATTTTCACACTTTCCTGGTCTTGGGCTTGGTTTTTGAGATTTTTTCAAAAAAGAGCCCAAAAATCACCTTTTTGACCTTCTTTTTCCATTTCGCTGTGCACCTGGAGACACCTTGGGGGAATGGCCATATCTAAGCTAAAAATGGGTCATTTTGAGTGAAAAAATACTATAAAGACATACAAACTCTGCCAGGTTTCCAGAAAAGGCTTCAAGTCTAGATTTTGACTTCAGAAAGGCACTCAAAAATAGCCTCCAACAACGCGTTGCCCACTTGGAAATTTCTGAGGCTTTTGTAAAATTCTCACTGTTTAATTTTTTGTGAGGAGTAAAAGTAAATGCAAATAATGGATGTTTAGTCTTCGTAAGCTATTTTTATGTAAATTTCACTTCATTTATGAGAGAGGTTGGAGTCAAAGTTAATTGTAGAAGTTGCTTTTAACTTACCTAGACATTAGGCTTTGGTCAGAACACCTCACGGATGAATAGTTCCTAGAGTCATGGATTCGACCCCTGAGAGTGGGGATATGTTTTTTTTATCTTTATGTATTTGTTTCTTAGTGATAAGATGGGTTGTATTTCAGACGAAGTAACTATTGTAGCTTGTACTTGGACATTTTCTGGAAATCCAAGGACACAATTTACAACTGTTATCTAGGAATACATGTGCAGTAAGTTTGTGATGTTATTTTTTCTTTTCTATAGCTTTGCGTGAAAGATATTCATCTTATATGTCCATTCATCAATTCTTCAATGGTTTTCCTTAAATTTTATAAACAAAATTATCTTCATAAAGCTTTGTTTCGATGGAAAGATAATTATGTGTTACTTTATTTCTTGCTTAATGAATTCATGTTTGATGCTCATTAAGACCTTTTTCTTATTATAAACACTAAACCACATTGGAAAACGCTAAGATCCATCAAAAAAGTAATGCTACCTTGATCCTTTCTATCTTTTCTATTGTAACCCTTTGATCCTCTGACCTAGCTACCTCATTTTTCTCCCTTATCCAGCACCAAAACCCTAAATTTTCCAAAACCCACATTTGCCTAGATATCTGGCCTAAAATCCTTTACATTCCAGTCATCTCTTTGTTGTGATTTCATAGAGAGATCCATCTCTAGTTTGGTAGGGCTAGCTACCAAACTAAAATAATGGTCTGTGGTTACCTCTGTCGATCTCCTCATCGGCCTGGAACATTGTGGAGGATAACAGAGGGCATGACAACTAGGGAGTGCAAAGGTGTTCTAGTTAATGTAAGGTTCCCAAGTAATGGAAAAATGTAATGCTATTTGTGAGGTCATCACTTCCAAGGTGTGTTAGGGAATGTTAGGGCATGCTAACATGTGCCAGATAGTATGAAGACATGTCAAACAAGATAAGATGCCGCAAGTTATAAGGCATGCCAAGATGTACAATGGTGTGAAAACGCATGCCAGGGACTGTCAAGGAAACAAAATAGAGGAAAAGGTTAAACTACAAGGAAATGAGCACATATTAGGGTTAATAAGTCATAAATTTACCTTTTCCATAAAGGGCATGCTAGGCACATCAACATTAGGTTCCAATAGGTGCAAAGTGCCAAGTGCCAATGCTTTCTAGCTGCTAAATCTTCCTTCATTTCTTCTCATCTAGTTTCCAATAATTGATCTCGAATAACTTTAATATTAAACCATGCCAAAGCATACCAGGACATTTGAGCACATGCCAAACATGCTAAGACTTTCCAAGCCGCAACACATTCCAAGGGCCAATGTGTGTCAGTGAGTGTGATGCATGCTATGAAGAGGCAGAGCATGTCGAAGAGTGCTAAGGTTTTCTAGAGAGTGGAAATGGATGTTGAGCAGTGTTAGGGAGTACGACTACATCATAAGGGAGCACTAGGTAAAAACTCATGGAAGTGAATGAATATGAGGGTGTGTCAGGGAGTGTCAATCTTTATTAGCTATCATGCCAAGGGGGAAGTGAGAAGGTACGCTGACAATAGGTAAGGCATGCCAAGGAATATCAGGAAATTTCAAGAAGTGCTAGAGTGTGCTAGGTAGTTCCAAGTTGTGCTAACATGTGGAAATTAGTGCCAAGGCATGCCATTTTCTAAGACATGCTAGGATATGCATGGTGCCAAAGTATGCCAATATGCGTCAAGGAGTTTCAAGGAAACAAAAGGAATAACCAAGCTACAATGGAAGGAAGTGAACACACAATAGGATTAATAAGCCGAGACTTTATATTTTTCAAAAGCGGCATTCTAGGAACACTAATAATATGTTCCAATACATGTCAAGCTCCAATGTGTGCGAAGTGATAATGTCTGTGAATGCAATATTATGCCAAGGTGTTCCATGGAATTATAGGGACTATAGTGCATTCTAAAACATGATAGGGGAGTTCTATGCTATGCTAGGGAATTCCAACATGTGCTGAGGCATCCTACTCATGGCAATATGTTCTAGGTACAAATATGTTCCAAGACATTCAAGGTGCCAAGGAATGTTAGTGTACTATTCCAAAGCATTTTAATGTGTTCCACAAGTTTTGAGGAGTGCAAGCTCTCTATCATTAATAGAATTGAAAGATATTGATTATGTATTAAATATTATAGTTCCTACACAAACCAATGGAACTTTATTTAAAGGAAATTTGCTAGATAATAAACCTAATGGAGGTGACTCATGTTGACTCACAGGAAAATTGTATTCTTATGACATGATGGAAATGATACACACAAATTACTTCTTAACAAATTGATTGAATATTATAACCACTATGACCTCGGACACATAACAAAAAAGAATCCACAACAATGGTCTTAAATCATTATCTTTTTATAAAACATATAGTAACAGGTACATAGTATCATCAAAAACTCATTGGAATGATAGCTAGAAATTTGTTCAATTCAAACTATTTAGTGTAGATACAATATCGAATTCTAGTCTCTCATCTACATAAATTCCAAGCTATAAATATAATAGGGAAAATCGGGAAGCTTAACAAAAATGAACAAAAAGTTCTCGACCTTTTGAAGACTTACCCAAATATTCCATAGCAATTACAGTGGGATCGGTGGAAGAATTTTTCCAACGATGCGTTGATTACCATGATGATGTGGGTTAAATATTTTTCCAAGGGTTTGATAGTCATTATGTGTAGGTAGGAGGGCTTTCATTCTTGGTTGAAAGGGAATTAATGGTAGAGGTTACAACTCTTCGTATGGAAGGGGAAAAGGTTTTCCGAAGTCACGTTCTAACTAGGATTGATGTCCCATTTTTTCTTAAATCAGAGTTGAAATATAGAAACTTGAAGGAAAGAGTGCAAAGATCCTGGATTGAAGACAAATGGTATGGTATTCTATGGATTACCTAGTAATATTTGAAGTGTGAAGGAATTTTTAATCGAGTAAACTTATACCATAGTCATTTATTAGCTCATATTGTAGGACAAATAAGAATGAATACATGTTATTTGTTTGTTAGAATGTCTCAAGCACATGGTTTCTCACATTCAGGCAAAAACAGACCCATCCCAACATTTCATCTATCAAAAAGACTTAATTAAGTTGCTAGTTGAAAATCAATATGCGAAGGCTAGAAGAACGTGGATTCATTCCCTTTTTTGGGGAGGGTTTAAATGTTAGCCTCCTAAGGCTAAATTAGGGAGGAATAAGGGTACCAAATTGGGAAATAAAACATAGCGAGGAACCTCCTCTCAAGGCACCTCCTCTAAGGAAACCCAAAGGTGAAAGGATAAAGAAATTCCCTCATATTCAGATCCTAAAACTTCTAAGGTTTATGCTAGAATAAGTGACAACTTTAAAAATATATAGCCTACTATAAAGCCTCCCATTAAAAATATGCCTCCTACTAAGAATTCCTCTCATGCTAAGATGCCAACGATTGAAAGTTCCCCATTATAAAATCATCTAGCAGAGGAGACTAAAGGAAATAGGCCTAACCTTAAACCCCATGATGAAGACGTTCTAGCCAAAGAAGAAACATCCTTGTTTGAAATGTTGAAAGGGGGTAAAATACCTCCCACGAGGCTGTTAAAAATATTGAGAATGAAGATAAAGTTGAAACAAAATCTTGACCTTGTTGAGTAAGTAATAGATGTGGACAATGTCCCATTAAAGTACCTGATAGTAAGCAAAGATAAAACTGCAGGTTCTAAAAATTCAAAGGTTAAGAAAACTGAAAATAAAATCCCTATTGAAAATATATAGTGCAAGAGGTAGGGGAGGGATAAGGTGGATGTTCCTTTGGAGGTGGACAATATCCTCAGCTAGGAAGATGGTAACCATTTTTGGGTTTTTGATTATTCAAAATGACATTTTTTTTATCTATAATTGATCATGCGTTTGCTAGTGTTTAGCTACTGAGTGGGCACAAAGGAGAGTCGGCATTCCCATTGTGAGTGAATTTTGAACATAATCCCTAAAGTTTCCACTTTCAAGGCATTTCGAAAGAAACTGTTTGAGGAAAGCACTGACAGTTGGCCTATTAGAAAAATTATTGGTTCAGGCACCTAAAGGAGTAATAACTAAGGTATCAACATATTTCAACAAGAATGATTGAGAAAACAAGAGAAAAAAATAAGGCCATTATTGAAGGATGACAATGCGCGATATACAGCGAGGGAAGCACAACCTTGATACATTTTCTCATTCCCATTCTCAGCATAATATTTAGCAAGTTGTGTCTATTTTGGACAAAAAACTTGATATGTTTAAGGAAATATTCAGATGAATGTATGCAAGATATTTATACTTCTATTACTGCATTATTGCATTTATTTTTGAGCTACAAACATGTTTCATTTACTGTAATGCTTATATAAGAAATAAATGTAGAAGGAAAAAGGGTTGGTTTTTATTTGAGATACAAGATCCTTTTGTATTTTTGAGCATATATTAAAGAAAACAATGTTCATGAGAATTTACAAAAATTCTTGTGTTGTAATTCCCTTCCTGTCTCTTTTTTTGTTTTATATTTCTTCATGTTTTAAGAACTGATTGTATGAGATTGGGATTGTTATTTTATGTTCTTGTTTCTTTTTTTCTTAGAAATTAATAATTGTTGTTCACTTAACCCTTACACTAATTTTCTTCATCTTCCTATAAATTACTTAAGTGTCAAAGCAATTATTGCTACCTTTCTTTTGTGTTTTTCTCATCAAAACTGCATTTGTATAAAACTTGGTTGGGTTATACTCCATGCCGAATGGTGGAACTTCCACATATTGCAACCAAATTTCAATCATTTTTAGGTAAATCTCGCCATCAGACTCAATTGCAAGCGTTCTATTACAGTGGCCTTGAGTAGTTGAGTTTTAGGGAGAGATTCCTCTCCAAGTTGAAGGGACAACTTTCAACCTCAAAGTAGTTTCATGTTACCTTAGATTTTTTCCCACAACTAGCATTTTCTCTAAGTGATAACATTTTGATGTCATTGCTAGGTAGTGAAAGGGATATTTTTACCAAACTATTTTATTGCTTAAGATCAAATTTCTAATGGAAAACATATATTTGTATAATAGTTTGGATTCAATTTGTTTAATCTAGCGACTCCACGTTATAATTTGAAGTTGTCTTATTGAAAAAGTTCTGGCTCATAGAGGTGTCAATACTTGAAGGAACCCTGATTCAAATCTACCCCTGTTTTTGTACAGTCTAGAAAAATTGTCTAGGAAGAAAACTCGAAAGGAATCAGGTACAATTTACTTAGAAATGTCTTCTTCTCTGCCTACAAAGGTTGAGAGTTGAGGATTTACCATTATATATTAAATTTGAATGTCATTTACTCAGATATAAGTATGAAAGTATTATTTCAGACACTTTCTGTGATTTGACAAATTTAAAGATGTTTACCCCTAGTTTTTCCATTTCAAAATTAAAGCCATTACCATAACAATTCGAGATTTTGTCTCATCTTCAAAAATTAGAACCAAAAGTATAGGAAATTCAGATGATTGCGGCTAAGTCTTCAACCTTTCCTTATTTCACTCCATTTTTCTTTTCTTCAACCACTCATGTATCTTTTATGGGTGTCTGGAATCCCGTTTTATCATGCATTATCACAACAATCTGAACTCCTTTGACATTTGTTGTCCAAACTCTTATTGTTAGTGTAATTTCAACTCCGAGTCCTATGGCTACTAGATATGCACCTTTAATCCTCCAAGGTATGATACATGACATCCCTTTGAATTATAGACATTGTGTGATCCATTTTGGTGGCACCAGACTTTACAGAACTCAACAACATCTAGACAAGCTTAATGACTTCACTGATTTAGAGGATATTTACCGTGAGAACATCAAATTGAGACTTTTTAAATAAATTATATCGTGATAGGTAAAGAGATGATTTATATCCTTAGCTAAAAAAAGTATCAATACTTTCCATCAGTTTGAATAGATATTTCTCACAAGGTGGGAGGTGATGTTATAGATTTAAGCTAAATATGAAGGTTTAAAAGGGAATCCAAGGGAGTTAGTGCAATAATTAATAGCTAGATTTAACAGAGTTTACAATTCAATTCTATATGAGTTAAAATCTCCTCCTCAATTAGCCTTGTTTCATTATCCTAATAGTTTTGATGCTGAAATGTATTATCAACTCTAGGAGATAAATCCTGTCACTTTAGAGGCAATGAAGAGTAATGCAATTGGAGTAGAAAACAATTTGTTGGCCAAGAAGGAAAAAATGAAAACTGAGAAGAGAATGGTGTTGAAAGAAGAATCATCTTCTTCAAATGATCTAAAATTTGATGTAATGTTGAAGAAAATGGAAAAGTTGGTTGATAAGCTAACTCCTTCGAAGGCCGAAAATCAACCTCAGGTGAGGAATTAGAATTTCATAAGACCTCAAGGGACTCAAAATAGTACAATGGAGTAGAAGGGTGCTAAATATTAGCAAGTTGTCATTCGACCTCTTTTCCAGAGGAAAGTTTTGATTAGGAGGTCACCAAGGAAGAAGATCATCAGATTGGATGTTCTGATGACAAAGAAACGAAAGTGTCTGGCAATAAGGAGGAGCATTATATTTGTTTTGGGTTCTTAGTAGAAAAGGGCAACATTCACATTTATGATTCAATAGTTTATCAAGTGCGTTATAAAAATGTAGTAGTAGATCTTCAATGGAAGTACCATCTCAAGGGTCAAACTATTCCTATTGATACTCTGTCACAAAAGACATCAACTCAGCAACATGATTCAAGGAAGGAAATATTAAAGATATGAAACAAACCTAAGAATGATAGTTATGGAAAAATAGAAGAATATAAGAAGGAGATTAAGTGATTTTAGAAAACACAATCAACTTTCAATATGGAAAGTGAAATCAGTAAGTTGAAAACATCCTTTTGTTTTGATGAACTTTTAAGAAATTAAGAGTTTACAAAAATAATATTTACAATGGTTATGAGTTTAGAGAGTGATCAGGTTAATATAAACTCAAACGATTCCTTAAATTTAGTTGATGGTGCCTGGAATTTGTTTTTGGTCCACATGTCACTATTATAAATGATGATGTTATCCCATTCTATTTAATTCTGAACATACATGATATGATTCTTCATATTGTTATGTCAGATTCTAGAGCTTAACACAACCTGATGCCTAAGTTATTCGTGGACCATATAGGACTTTATATTACTAAGCCTTACAAGGACCTATTCTCATTTAATTCCAGAAAAGTAAAATGTCTAGGGTTGATAAAAGATCTAGTTGTAACACTGGCACATATACCTACCAAAAGTGTAATGAGGGACATAATGGTAGAAGATATTCTAGCTAGATTTGACATGCTATTGTTCTAGACTTGCGAAACAATACTACAAGCAGAATTGGAGATGGACATGTCTTCCACATCAATATCATTGTTTGGTGAGTTGAAAACATTGTATAGGGAAGTCCAAATGGCCTATATGGAAAGCAGTAGGACTCAACTAGATAATCATCCCAGTTATGCAATAGATACAAAGGTAGGATCATGGATTTTCTGTAATTTTTTTTGTATTGATGGAGAAGTATCTCAACGTGTTAAGGTCAATGTTTAAAAAAAAATACATTGAAACATTTTTAGTTGAAGTATGGAATTTGTATTATGATGGCTCCACTTGTGTGAAGGGTTGTGGGGAAGGAATTTGGATTGTTTCACTATAATATACTATTCAGTTACATTCATAGAAATTGCATTTTCATTCTACAAAAAACGTGGAAGAATATGGAGGTATGATTATCAGGTTGAACCTATTAAGAGAGAAGAAAGTGAAGAAAATTCACATTTTTGAAGATTCAGAGCTAATTGAGAACCAAGTCAAAGGAACTTGTCAAAACAAACACCCAAGATTGAGAACCTACCGAAATGAGATATGAGATTTGTTTTCAATTTATCTTTATGAGCATGAGATCTCTCTTGTCTGTGGAGAGAAAAAATGGAATCTAGACTCTTTAGCAAAAACTGCTAGTGCATTTAGAATTCCTATTTATCCTAATGAAAAATATGAGATCAAAGTGACACATAGGCCTTCTAGCCTAGATAATACTAGGTGGTGGGAAGTGTTTGAAGAAAATTAAAAAATTAGAAGATTTCTTGAAAGAAGTCATGAACTTCCAAGCACTCCAATGGACAAAGATGAAGATGAGATTGTAGTGAAATACACTGAAACAACAATTTCCTTGAATATTGTTGCTGGATAGGGTATAATTCAAGTAAGCAATAATATAATCCCTAGATTTTTAGTTCTTTTAAAGATATTATTTGATTCAAATGATGTGGCCATTAAGCCTAGAATCCTTCCAAGTGATGGGGAGATGGAATACTGCAATTTGGGAACTGAAGATAATCGAAGATGGTCAAAGTTTCTAACAATTTGAAACTAGAACAAAAGCTAAAGTATGCAAAATTGTTAAAGGAGTTTGTAGATGTATTTTCTTGGAGATATGAATACTTAAAATTCTATGACAAAATTGCCATCCAACTTACTTTACCACTCAAGGAAAATGAGAAGTCCTTTAGACATAAGTTAAGAAGTATCATTCCAAATATGTAGTTTCTGATTCAAAAGGAGGTCAAGAGACCAATGGATGCAAAAAACACCATCCCACTAAGATTTTCAAATTGGATAGAAAACTTGGTACTAGTCAAGAAAAAGAACAGGGTAATTCACATGTGCCTAGATTTCAGAAATTCAAATAAAGTCTCATTGAAGGATAATTATCCTTTAGAAAAATGGATCACACTCTACAAACGTTGGTTGGCTCAGAAAGGATTTCCATGTTGGATAGGTTTTCTAGATATAATCTGATAATGGTTAATCTAAAAGATTAGGACAAGACTACTTTCACCACACCATGGGGCACATTTATGTATTCAAAAATGCCATTCAGACTCATGAATGTCGAAGCCACATTCTAGAGAGCGATGGATATTAGTTTAATTGATGAAAGAGATAATTTTATTGTAATTTATCTATATGATATTACTTTCTTTTCAACATCCACATTTCCTCATTTAAAACATTTGAGGACTATCTTCATTAAGTGTATGAAGTTTTGAGTTTCTTTAAATTGGAAAAAATTCCATTTCACTATGGAGGAGGGGAAGTTGTTGGGTCACATAGTATTGAAAGAGGGAATTCAGATAGATCCCAACCAAGTGACAACAATACAAAATACTGAACAACCAAGAAACAAGAAAAAATTATAGTCATTTCTAGGTAAGATAAATTTTCGAGGAAGATTTATTCCAAAATTTGTAGCGGTTTTAAGGTGATGTGAAAAATGCTTAAGAGATGAAATGAGATTAAATTGAATGAGAAAGATAATAAGTCCTTTATTTATATAGAAAAGGATTTAGGTCAAGCTCCTTTACTCACTAGCCCATATTTCTTTAAATATTTGGTATTTTTTTCATTTTCTTTTAAGCACACCATCTCTGGTGTTTTACTTAAGAAGAATGGGGAAGGTTAGGAATAACTGAATTCTTTTTTTAGTAGGGAATTACGAGATGTTTAACTGAAATACAAAATAATGGACAAACATTCATATACATTGATTAAGTCATTGAAATATTATACGGTCTTTATACTCCATAATCACATGATTTTCTATGTACCAGACGCTGATTGTGATAGTAGGAAGGGGAATTGGATTGCTAAGACAATAGAATTTTATTTCGAAATTAAGCTTACAAATTAATCAAAGGAAACTGTTTAATTAGGCTAGTGACTTAAGCAAATCATGAAACATTTGATGTGAATTCAAATATGGAATTATCAAGCTTCCTAGAGGATGAGTAAATGCCTAAAGAGGATGATTGTTCTGGATTTTTTTCATGGTATAATGGTCTCATTTACGTATTACATAATCTACAAGTTCCATTGGCAACAAATAAAGCTTGGGCCCAATTTTTAAGGCTAAAATATGTTAAATATTGTCATTTGGATGGTTATTTAGCTTGGAAAGACACATAAGGAATCTTATTCAATTTCCTATTAGAAGATGAAGCCAAATCCATGATGAAATAATATCATGAAGGAGCCTATGGAGGAAATCATTACTTGAAGGCTACTACTGATAATATCTCGAGAGCAGGATTCTACTAGCTACTCTTTTTTTTTTTTCCTGATGCGAGAAACGAAGTCGCAACCTCGCATAAATATTATTTATTTGAAGAAAAGAACAAATAAATGTCCCTACATTTGAAACCCATTATTGTACAAGCACCATTTCCAGAAAGATTACATTTCCCAAACAAAGAATGTTTCACATTTCATCGTAAATATGCATATATTTTAAAGTAATTACAGGTATGGATGAGAATTTTAAAGACATTAAAGCCTGAGGAGGTCCCTAAGGTGTTGATAATGTTTACTAGGGAATAAGTATTTTCATGGTAGTTATGGTTTTTCAAAAAATCCCAACCGAGTATGTAAAAGGAACATGTTTTAAAAATATCATTTTTCTTTATTTAAATTTAGTTGAAGTATTTCTTCGAGAAATATTTTTTATAATAAATAGGCTTTTGGTTTGTGGGGTTCTTGCTAGCATCAATGATTGACAGTGTAGACAATTTTTTTTGTAATAAACGGGACAAATGTTAATAATGGGAGTACCAGTGCTTTTTAAGTTCATAAAATTATGATAGGAGTACACTGACAACAGGAGTATCATCATTATCAAGTATTTAATCATAATGGAAGCATCAATGCCAAAACTAAAATTTGAATTTTGATTTTTTAAATGCGCTGACACATCCCACATCAACAACAAAATAATCATTGCCTGATCATGTCACAATAAATATGAAAGTGAAAGGTATGTGTTGAAAGGAAGTTTTTTGGCCACCAAAGAGGTATGATTTTTTTTATAATTATCCAAGGGTTAAAACATTATTTCACTAGTCAATAAGGTATTCTTCGTAAAACATAAATGATTTTTCTTGCATAGTGATTTAACTGTTCCATTTGTAAGTTTTGTTAATTGTTATTGTTGGAAAGTTGTTCGACTCCAAGTACTTGGCGTAGATACAAGAATAAATTATATTCTCTCATATACACAATCTCCAAGCTTTAAATATAATGGGAAAAGGTGGGAAGCTTAACATAAATGAATTGAAAGGTTCCAACCTTCTCGTGATTTACTTAGATATTTAGCAGCAATTTCGAAGGACTGGGTGGTAGGAATTTTTCCAATGATGCACCAATTACCATGAGAATGTGGTTCCTTGATCATTTTCCCAAGTGTTTTACGATCATCGTGTGGAGGTAGGAGGGGTTTCATTCCTAGTCATAGATGAGCTAATGGAATACGTTACAAATTTTACCATACATGGGGAAAATGTTTTCCAAAGTCATGTTCTAGCTAGGATTGATGTCCCATATTTCATGAAGGTTGAGTTCAAAGGAAGAAACTAGAAGGCAGGGGTGTAGATATCTTGGCTAGAAGAAAAATGACACAGGCTACTATGATTTAACCAATCATATTTCACGTGGGAAGGGATTTCTAACTAGGTAAACTTATACCATTTTCATTTATGAGCTCATGTAGTAAGACAACTAAGAATGAATACATGATATTTCTTGTTAGAAAGTCTCAAGTACATGTTTTCTCAGGTTCAGACTAGAACGAACCCATCCCCACATTTCACTTATCAAGAAGCCTTAATTAAGTTCTTAATTGAAAATCAATCAGCCAAAGCCAAAAGAATGTGGAGCCATTTCCTTTTATGGGGAGTGTTTCAACCCCAGATTCTTAAGGGTAAATGAGGGAGGAATAAGGGTACCAAATAGGGAAATAAAACTCATGCAGGAACCTCCTCTTATGGCACCTTAACTGACAAAACCAAAATTCAAAAGGATAAAGACATTCCCTCTTCGACTGGTCCTAAATTTCCTAATGTTTATGCTAGAAGTCATAGTCTTGAAAAGACACAACCTATTGTAAACCTTCCCACAAAAAATATTCTTCCTACTGAGAATTACACTCATGTTCAAAAGCCATCCACTGAGAGTTCTCGAGCAAAAACTCATTTACCAAAGAAAATCAAAGGAAATTGGCATGACCATAAACCCCATGATGAAGAAGTTCTAAATGAAGAAGAACCATACTTATTTGAAATGTTCAAATGGGTTAAAAGACCTAATAGCAGGCCCTTAAAAATATTGAGGTTGAAGATAATGTTGAAACAAAATCCTGACCTCAATAAGGAAGTAATGGATGTGGATAACGTCCCATGAAAGAACCTGATACTAAATAAAGAGAAAACTATAGATTCTAAAGAGTCAAAGGCAAGGGAAACTAAAAAGAAAACCCCTATAGAAACCATACAGAGAAAGACATAGAGCATGGATAAGGTGGATGTTCTTTTGGAGGTGGCCAATAACGTCAGCTAGGAAAATAGTAACCATTTTTGGGTTTTTGATTATTCACATTTAAAGTGAATTTTGTTGATCTATCACTAATCATGGACATGTTAGAATTTAGGTAAAAAATGGCATAGAGGAGAGTTGGAATTCCCATTGTCAGTGAATTTCAAATAAAAGAAATGACATTTCCATTGTCATCGCATTTTGAAATAAACAATTTCAGAAAATTGATAATAGTTAGCCCTTCATCAAAACTATTAGTTCAAGCACTTAAGAGTGTATTCCAACAAAATGACCGAGAAAACAGGAGAAAAATAGAATGTCATTTTTGAAGGATGAACATGATTAATCTACAATTATGGAAGCACAACAATGATATATTTCCTTATCCCCATTTTCAGAATAATTTTCAGCAAGGTGTTTTTGTTTTGGGAAAAAACTTGATATGTTTAAATATATTTTTAGATGCATCCACATAAGATATTTATATTTGTATTATTGTATTACAGTAATTATTTTTTGAGGTACAAACATGTTTCAGTTATTGTAATTCTTATATAAAAAAAGAAATGTAGAATGAAAAATGATTGGTTTTTATTTGAGATACAAGATTCTT
Source organism: Pinus taeda (assembly GCA_000404065.3). NCBI lineage: Eukaryota > Viridiplantae > Streptophyta > Pinopsida > Pinales > Pinaceae > Pinus > Pinus taeda. The sequence goes on from APFE030606184.1 coordinate 26,742, forward strand.
CTATATTTTTCAACAGATCTTAATGAAAATAGTCCTCATGAGCATTTACAAAAATTCTTATGTTGTAATTTGTTTTCCGTCTTTTGCTTTACTTTATATTTCCTCATGTCTAAAAAACTAAGTGTATATGATTGGGATTCATATTTTATGCTCTTGTTTCTTTATTTCCCAGGCATTAATAATTGTTGTTCACTTAACCCTTACACTAATTTCCTTCGTCCTCCTATAAATTACTTCAGTTTGAAAGGAATTATTGCTATTGTTGTTTTGTTTTTTTCTCATTGAAACCACATTTGTATCAAACCAGATTGTGATGGACTCCATGCCTAATGGTGGAACTTTCACATATCTCAACCAAAATTCAGTCATTTTTAGATAAATCTAGCCATCATACTGAATTCCAAACATTCTATTACAGTATCCTTGATTAGTTAAGTTTAGAGAGATATCCCTCTCCAAGTTGAAAGGACATCTTTCAACCTAAAAGTGGTTTGAGGTTACCTTAGAGTTTTTCTCACAACCAACATTTTCTCTAAGTGATAACATTATCTATGGTTCATCTTCATGAAACATCAACTATGTTTCTTATATTCCCCCTCCAAAGCTTCTTCGATCAACATTAGAATCATCTATGTCATCATGCAATGTCTTCTTTCCATTTTGGTCTATGATATGCTTCATGTCTACATGAATTATCATTGCTCTCTTTTATTCTTCTCCTTCACGTGTCTTTCTTTATGCTTTCTCATTGTTATCTACTCTTGGGCATCACCTTTTCATGGTGAGATAGTACTCCTAGAAATCAAAATCATTCATGACAAGGAAAAACAAATTTAAAACATCTATCATATTTCTACCTATTTCATGGAATGATCTCCTAAAAATAGGCTCATGAGACGATTACAAGAAGAAGGCTTGATTAGGAGGGCATAGTTTTAAATCTTCTCTAGATTCACAAGAGGGATTCAAGGTGCACTTGTTAGCTCAAGCAAGAGAGAGAGAGCTCATAGGGTAGAAGGGCATAATTTGAAGAGATCAAGGAGTGAGGCTTGAGGACTTCAAGCCTTCAAGGTGTGTGTTATCAGGAAAACTAGTGTCCATTCAGAGCTGCTAGTCCCACTAAGACAGGTACCTATCTTAGAAAGAAATAAACTAAAGTTACTTGCATTTCCCTTTATGAGAGATAGATGAGAGAGAAGCATAGAGTTCCAGCCTCAGTCTTTCACTTGGTTCCTTGCTTGTTTCGTCCCTCCTTTGAGAGAGCTTCACCACACCTTCCTTACTTGTCTCGCTTCAAAGAACAAAACCCATTGGTCTGAAACAACACCATCCTCCCAGCATGAAAGCCCTCTTCACCTCATGAAAAGCTAGATCACCAAACACTATGATGTTCCACAGAGAAGTCAACAACACTTCCTTACAAGATACAAAATTCCAGCCCCTAGATCTCTAGGATGAGGGATACATATATATATATATATATATGTTTGTAGGTGGGTGAGTCAAATTCTAGATTTTTGATTAGTGTCATTTCCCTGATATTTCTTGGTTCTGCTTGGAGATTTCATGATATCTTACTCATCCCTGGGTGAATTCAGAGAGGCAAGTTTCACAGGAGAAGTTTCTGGAAGATTCCATGGTCATCCACCTTGCAAACTGTCTCTGCCATTTGTCTACTCTCTCCCATCGCACCCTATAGAAGGGCCTTTTAGTATGCATCACACCACCCATGTCCATTAGGTGAGATGCATCACACCTTGACCATGGAGCAGGTGAGATGGTCTAGTTTTGACCAGTTCTGAGTAGTTTTTCACGGAGAAATTCTGGGAGATGATGTAATTAGCTGACCTTGATCCCTTAGGGTATGAAACAACACTTTTAGGGGCTTATAAGCCCTTGGCTTATGGACATATGATATTGGGGTTGCAGTGCCCAAATATGTCTATAACAGTTGTCCCCTAAAGCATGAGGTCGTAAATATTTTGATGTCGGGTGAAATGATTTATCATGAGGATCAAAGGTTTTTCAAGCTAAAAGGTGACCTATAATAAGATACAATACAATACATTATCTTCATAATATTTTCATGATCCAGCTGAGGTGGGAATTCCCATGCTTAGATTTACAAATTCACATTCATGTACATATGATAAACAATCATCTTTGTGACAAACTGATGATTCTGGTAGGGCCATCATCCTTTAGCTTGGATGATTATCTGTGCAACTATGAAGTACATTTGATGTCTTTATTTTCTTGAATATATTGTAGCCTAGATGGATGAAACTAGATCCAGGGTCTTCAAACTTGTTCAATATTTACCTGAAGCACAAGTTGATCCATGTAAAAAGATGTTCTAAAGTCGAACAGGGAAAGACATCGCCTGATTACCTGCCAATGATGTAAGTTGTTAATAGGCATGAGAGGAATCACCGATAATGATAATGACCCTCAAGGTACTACAATACAATTAATGTGGTGTGAATATGGGAGTTGATGTTGAACACCATGCAAAATCTTTCGGACAAAGGTCATTGATGTAAACATGTATCCAGAAGTGATAAACTTGTCATTGAGGCATGAAAGCTTCAAAGTACTGAAAGGTTTATCTCGAAGTTGACTCCTTGCATAATGAGATGATGTCAACAAGAAGTGACCCATCGTAGGAGGGCCTTAATGAATCCCACATCTACGACATGAAACGGAGGAAATGATTTTGTGGAGGTGAAAATGACCTAATGATACAAGGTTCAGGGTGGCGGTCATGAAAGAATGAAGCATGAAAGTATTGCAATAGATGAGACATAAGGTAGGTTGGTGAATTGTTTGAGCGACTTCTCTTGAACATACCGGCGACACTGAAATGGATTGGTGGCATTAACCCCAAAAATGGATGGTACAGATGACCAATGGTGATATGACGGTGAATGGAATAACCCAACCCGACTCAATCATGGTGATGGAGTGAAAGTGTCATGTTCAAGAGAGACCTGCTACCGATAAAGTTTCTTCAAGTTTTCTTCCCAATTGTTCCGCAGTTGTTTCTGAGCAGTACCTCTTTATTTTTGTCAAGGTTGAGGAGGATAACATATGCTTGTTCTATAATTTTCCCTTTATGCAAACCTGTTGCTATGTTTTAATGAGCTTAGCAACAATGAAACTCACACTTGTTTTCATGGACAAGTTCGTTTCTATTGTTTTAACAAGTTTAATGACAAAGAAAACTCAATTCTTTTCAATTTTAGAGAGTATGAAAAGAGACGAAAAGGAAACTCCAGTAATCCTTTTTCATAATATAATCCCTTAAGTATGAAAAAAGTATAAAATAATACGAAAGGGATGACTTTTTGATAGTTTTAATGAGTCGAACAAGAAAATCACTCAATCATTTTGTGCAATGATCCCTCAGGTCCAAAAAGATTAAAATCTACAGGAGGGATGGCACTTCCAATCACTCTAATGAGCTAGAGAGGCCAATTGCTCTGTAATATTTTCATATTTTTTGACTCAGTTGGAAAGAGATTAAAGGAGACTCATTTTTTGAGGAACGAGTGACATTTTCGGATAGTAGCTGGTTCCAACTAAGGTTTGGAAGTTTTCAATCACGACAGTGTAAAGAAGGTGGCTAATAGAATCACTCATCACAATTGTTCCTCAACAAAGGGTAAACAATCAAATGGAGGCATATGATCGGCTAAAAAAGAGTGGAGGAGATGGTAAGAACACGACCTATGTTCAAAAGCTGATAATAATACGATCACACTAGTTATTTACCAAAGGTGGGTTCATTTCTTTTTTAATGAGCTTAAACTCTGGTGGAACATATGCTCATTGGTAGGTTTATTTTTTTAACAAGCTTGAACTTCGTGTAAAATTGCTCGTGCTAGTCGTATAATAAGGATGTCTCATTAGTAGGTTGATTTTTTAGGGAGCTTGCCCCATTCGTAACTTTGCTCCAAAGCCTTTATTATGCAAGCTAGGAATGACCCACCTATGGCGCTAAAGGATTGAGAGCCTATAAACTAAGAAAGTAAGCCTACAAACTACGAAAACAAAAGGTCTCTTTTCACTTGCATGCAAAAGGTTTGCATGCCCTGAAGTATAAAAAAAAGTAGAGTTTCCAGGCTACCGTATGAAATTTCTCACATTTGCGATATTGCTCCATCCACATTTGTGGACAAAATGCTTCCTTAGCTCCATCCATTGAAATACACAAAGGTAAATGACGTGTCACCTCCACTCACATAACTTTGATGAGGGAATCTTATTCTAGTCTAATCCCATTTTCCTAAATGGATGGGTGTGTCAGAATAGTCATATATCCTCTGCGGAAACCTACCCTATACCTAGAGTTTTCCTACCGAAGCAGGCCATGGTGCATGCGCCGTAGGTTTAAGTCACAATGACTGAATCACTCGCGCTCATCAGGTGGATGGACTAGAGATTGATGAGACATTCCTTGTGCAAAACGCCCATTTAGGGATGGCACTTGACTATTATCTATGTTTGAACCAAGGAATGGAAGCTGGTCTAGGAGTTGGACCACTCTACCTTCATGCAGGAAACACATCATTCGAAAGACTGAGGAAAAAATAGCTCCCATGCTATAAATGTAGTCACGCCCAAGGAGTATATTGTAATATAAAGGTCCTTGGACTACCATCACATTTAGATGAATGATTTTCCTTCTCACAGTTATAGGAAAATTTGCAAGGATCCCTAACGGTTGACTAGTTCCTTTGTTGAAGCCTGTCAGATTTCGAATCACAAGTAGAAGAAATGGGGAACCAAGTGCTTTCCAAGAAGTCTAGGAAAGGATACACATAGAAGCCCCTTCATTTATGATAGTACCAACCATGACCATTCTGTAAGTTTGCAGTATGATTTGGAATGGTACATTAGATGGTAGACGGGGTCTGCCTAGTAGATTCCAATCGAAGGAAATGGCTAGGTTTCTTGGATGACGGACTGAATAAATGGCTGGGTAAATCTCTAACGATCTTCCTTCCTGCCGTAAAGGAATGGGTAGATTGCCCCCATGTTCATTGGATTTTGTGTTGACAAAAATAATTTGAACGGTGTCATTCTCATTCTATTTAGTGACTATATCATCTTAAGGTAGACCTTCTGAAGACAAGACTGGGTCGACTGCCATCTCGACCTATTGGCTTTTGTTCGGTGTGGACTTAGAGGGTTTATCTTCGATGCTAGTTGCTTCGACTGACCACAAAGGTGTGTTAGTCATATTTTCAACTAGCAATGGACTCGGAAAGAGTTTCTTGTATCCAGGAGGAAGCCGTAGTAGTGAAGCAAGATGGTTATCCAAGACTCTCTTAGATTCGGCTGGGAAGGGACAATGGTGGATGGCATGATCACCTTCACACAGTCTACAAGGAAATTTATATCTTCCTTTCTGTCCATTGACTTAATTTTCATTATCTAACGATGTAACTCTCAACATCATTATTAGAGGTTGATGACACAAGATTGTGCACGTGGTGAGACCAGTCCCTTAATATCTATGGGATGTAAGGACAATCTCGATGACAGTGGTCCCCTTTGCAAATGACACATGGAGATTTGGGTTTGGATGGTGCAGTGTGTGGATTTTTTCTAGACGATGCTTGGTTTCCCCCTTTTTCCATTGGCTTCTTATTCTTCTTCTCCTTCACTTTCTTCTTCTTCTTAGTTACTTGGGTTTTAGCTTCACCAATCGAAGAGGAAGAAGGAGGGGGAGAAACAAATGAAGTAGAAGGTTGGGGTAACTCTAGTATCATCCAATTGTTGATTTGATTGCTCAAGAATCATGATGCATTGAACAACAAAGATCAAGAAGAGACATACTGGGAGGCCAATTATCAATCTTGGAAGGGACAATGTGGCCATATGAAGTGCACCGACATCTCCCCAATATTAGAAAGGACTAGGATTCCTGCCAAGGGGAAATTCTTGATTGGTAGACTTCATTTTCTCAACCTAAGACCAACAAGGGAACAATGATGTTATTCCAATTAAAATAAATTTTATGACGCTTTGACACAACTTGCTTTTTCAATTTTTTAAGAGTTGAGAAAAAGCTAAAGATGACTCTAATCACCTTCGATTTTTAATGAGCCTGAAGTGATAAGTGCTCAGATGGACCTTTTCTTTTAAGGAGTCTGAAGAGAAACAAAAGTGACTACTCTTGAAATCTAGATAGAGGGATTACCAAACCAATCACAAAAACGTACAATACTTTTTATGGTATGGCAGTCAATCTTCCCAAATGTTGTGTTTAGTGCATTGCAATTGATAGGGTGGCAGACATAGATTCCCAAGGATAAAGGATATAGCCTATTGTGGTCTCCCAATATATACTCGACGTTACATGGGAGCACAAGTCCATACTGGCACGTGTCATCTCAAAGAAGAGGAATCAGCCGACCTATGATGAAAGCGATAGTTACCAGGCTTTACAACGCTGGAATATGTCTCTAGCCTAGACTTCTAAATTTTGTGCATTAGGTTCCAGAGCATTTTTACGTTCATTGAAATTTATTTTACAGCTGATCTTTCTTAATAAGTTTTCCTTTAAGGTTCACCATGTGATGTAGATATACAATTCCTAAATATGCAATCTAAGATAATAAATAGTCATTTACTTTCTTTTTGCAATGAAAATCCTAGCTACTAAGGAAAGAGAAGTAAAATCCTTTCAACATATAGAAAAGAGCACACACTAAGATGCACTGTCCTAAATCAATTTCCACAAGTAGTCTAAATGCAAATGCACATTCATGTATTTGTTTTTCACTTTCTTAATGTGTGAATGATAAAAATGATGCTAAGTACGGATCTGAACTATCTTTCGCTCAAAGCGATAGTACTAACAATTTTCTTTTCAAAAAAATGAAAGGAAGACTAAGACGACACTATGCTATTTTGAGTTGAAAACGGCTTTCGTCACTTGAAGTACTATTAATTGAAATCAAATACGAGAGAAAAAGTGTAATCAACTATCAAAAAGAGGAGGATTCTTTTCTTTGACTGAAAACGACACTTGCGACACTTTCAAATCAAAAGACGACAATTCGATTAAGCTATTGTTTGCAAAGGAAAATTATAAATGGAAACAAATACATAAAAACAATGAAAATCCTTTATACAATGGAGGCTAAATAATGCAATGGAAGGGAGTTTCAACAATGGTATACTGATCACAGATAGCAAAAAACCTAAATAAAGCTGAAGACAATGAAGAAAAAACCAATATCTGGAGGCAGAAACATTCTTATCTGATCATCGCACCTGTAACACAGGGAAACAGGGATGCATCTCACCTAGAGCACACAGGAGGTGCAATGCATCCAGACTGCCAATGGGAGACAATACAATGGTCTAGGGATGACACTGGGATTGGTTTTTGCTCATAGTTTGCAACTTAGTTCAGGAATTTAGGCTGAGCTAATGATCGTCAGTAAATACAAAACATAGGGGATGATCTAATGAGGTTACTTGAGCTACCACCAGGGCACTTAGGATGTTTACAAGTCATATGTTTAATTTGTAAAATAAACCAAAGATTGACTAAAGTACCATTTATCTACTTTGTAGTAGCATAGAAAAAGCAGTTCAAAGGCTAGCTGGCTGAACTTCAGGCTCCATCTGTAGTTTATAAAGAAAACAAACTAGAAACATGCAAACAAGCTATTTGTTCCCTAGTTGAGTCATCATTTTGTTATTGGGAAAACTAATGTCCATTAAGAGATGCTAGTCCCACTAAGATGGATAGCTATCTTAGAAACAAACAAACTAAAGTTACTTGCATTTTCCTTTATGAGAGATAGATGAGAAAGAATCAGAGAGTACTAACCTTAGTCTTTCACTTGCCTCCTTGCTTGTTTCCTCCCTCCTTTGACAGAGCTTCGACACTCCTTTACTTTTCCCACTTCAAAGAACACAACCCATTGATCTGACCTAGCACCATCTTCCCATCATGAAATCCCTCTTCACCTCATGAAAAGCTACATCACCCAACACTATGATGTTCCACAAAGAAACCAACAACACTTCCTAACAAGATACAAATTTCCAGCCTCTAGATCTCTAGGATGATGGATCTGTTATCACTCAGGTTGTTCTCTACCTCCTAGAGGGAATACGGCTGAGGTAACCAATAACCAATATTTTAGCTGTAGTTCCTAGCCTACCTACAACCAGAGAGGGCTCTCTCTTTGTAATTTAGCTTTGTTTGTTTGTATTTTAGGCTAGTTTATAAGACACACGTTTTGTTTGATGTTTGGAAGGTGACATTCAGTAGAGCAAGGTAGCAAGTTGTGAGAAGTCTATAGCACTGGGTTGATGGAGTCTAAGTCAATAAAATTCTAAGTATGGTTTCTTTGGCAAAAAGAAACTTACAGAGCAAGATAATTAAACATAGAACAATATTTGAAGCTGAAATAAGATGAAATGGTGTCAAAGAATGAAAGGCAATCAAGAATCTTTCATTCTGTTAATAGAGAGAAATTGCATAAACATTATCAGGGAGCATTTAAGGATTCCTTGATAACATTTGAAATGAAAAAGCAGGGAGACAAGATAAATTAAGAATTCTTGCCTATGCTAGTCTTGTAGAAAACATATCAAATTGCAGGAATTGAACACAGAGTACAGTGAAGTAAATTCTGGGTTCTTATTTTTTCCTGTAACTTAGAACATGACACTTAAATGATAAATAAAGATGAATACAGTAACATAAGAGTTAATAAGACCTATTGATCCATGCATTAACACGAGAGTTCTGCAATCTATTATTTTGCCATCGATTCCACACTCAGTCAGTTCACCAACAAAGCATTCCAACAATTTTATTTCTGAAGAGTTCTCAAAAATATACAACGCAAGTCCCGAATGATATTCACCAGCCAACAGCAATACATCTCTTTAACAAGTATATATAGGAGTTTACAAAATATCCTATAGGGAAATATCTGGACATAAATGTATCCATCTACTCTGACATAATCAATAACTATTTGTGGAAAAATCGCGTAGCATTAAGTGAGGAATTAAAAGCTCTTTACTGGCTGCTACAGGTGTCCTATTTGTTGTTGACCTTGACTCTGGCAGTCGGTGGATGACCTCTTTACTGCTATGTTGTCTTGGGCGTGGTGTCATTTGCCACCTGTGTAGTTTGTTTGAATTCATTTTAGCGCCAATTTCATCCATTGTTGATTTGAATTTTCGATAGTAGAGCCATATTATACAATTTTCTTGTTATGCAGACAATAAATAAGAAGAGAATTAAAACTACTTTAGAATCTGAAGTGGGATTTTCCATCATTCCTCTATTGGTAGCTGATGCTTTCTTAACTTGAATAATATCTCATCGGCTTCAGTGTATGTGTAATAAGTTGGAAAAACTGGAAAGAGGTGTGCTATCTCATGCTCAATGTAAAATAGCTCTTCCAGTTTATCATATAAACTCTGCCCCGTGGGAGGGGCTGCTTCTTTTGTGCTGCTTGACGATGCTGTAATTTGATTTTGCACATAGGTACTCAGCCTATTTTCATATTGTCCCTGTTTTAACAGCCTTCCAGTGCTAGTGACCAGGCTGGGTAAACCTTTTCTTTGCAAATTTGAAAGCTTCTGTCTAAAGGCATTTACCTCTGTCTTTATTTCTTGGCATTTTATCTCTATAGTTTGGAAAAAATTTCTCATGGTCAGCACCTTTTTGAATCTTACAATAGTCTCTGTCATGTTCTTGATGTCCAGTGCTGCCAGCTGCTCACCAGTATGAGTATTCAAAAAGTGAATCAATTGATTGGCTTGCCCAGGCTTATCTGCCAATAATACTCTGGGATTATGAGTTTCATATTGAGCTACTGCCATCAATTTTATCTGATCAAAAATGGTTTGTATTACCGTGCATTGATCAGCAAGAGCTTGGCCAATTTTATTCCACAAAATTGTCTTTATCTCGATCAGGGTTCTATGGAGAGTGAGGTATTTCTCCAAGGCCTTTATCTTGTCTTATAGGGCCTTTAATTGCCTAGTCTTCTCGACAACTGTCATCCCTGATTTATCATAACTAGGCTCAATCTTGGCTAGCTTTTCTTTGGTTTCCTTAATTTCTGCCATTTGTAATTCTAGAGCTTTAATTTCTTCCATCATGGCCTCCATGCTCAAGCTGACCTCTTGCAATGTTGCTGTTGTAGTTGTTGCTGAAGTTGAGGTGCCTGCTGCTGAAGTTGAATCTGGGGGAGGTGCTGTTGTAGTCACTGTTGTAGGAGGAGCTGTAATTATTGGAGCTGTTTGGGATGGTTGAGGGGCCAAATCTGGCTGTTTCCCTTGTTGAGCCTCTTCCAATGCTTTCTCTGTGTCCAATAGCCTTTGGTTCATCCTCATAAGTAGGCTTACCACATCCTCTACTTCCTGTTGTTGCGCCACTTCTGCAGTTTGAGGATGTATGGTAACTGGCACCTTCATTTGTTTTCTGAGTGCTACTATGTCTTCCTCCTTTTTTCTGATTAAGGCCTGTGTGCCTTTGGGATCTTTGGGATCACGTCCGAACTCTATAATGATTTCTTCCAAGGAATTTTTCTTATTATCCTTGGCCAATGATGAGTCCTTTTCCAGCTCTAACTGGGCATAAGTATTATATAAAGAATTTTGCAATCTATGAGCCATTAGAGCCTTGTCTGCTAATGTGGAATAAACCATTTCTACAGCCTACTTATGTAACTCAATCTGGTCTATTGGATGTATGCCTTTTGCCAGGACCTCCAGATTGGTTGTGATGTAGTCTGGAGCTGATTGTGGCTACTATGTAGGAGCTCTAAAGTGACTGAGAGTTATCTTACCTTATTGCATATCATATGCTTCCATCAGTCTTTCTTGATTTGTTGGTGCCATTCTCAGCAACTGATTGTAAAGCTGAAACCTTATTGGCTCATTTATAGCTTTGATATTTGTGAATGCTCGTTTGATATCTGAGCCTTGCCTGGTCTGCTATTTGGAGGATGAAACCTCCCCACCTTGTTGTCTCTCTTCCTCTTGTTGAAAAGAGCTGGCCGATGCTTCCAAAACAGGAGGGATTTGTTGTTCAGAAGTCCCTTCACCCCTGATGTTTCCTATGGTTTCTTCTGTAATTTCCTCTTTGGCATAGGGGTTTAGTCTCTGTTTGCTTTCCCCTTGCTGACCTGTGCATACCCCTATGGGTGTGCCCTCTATTCTGTCCCACGTTTCACCTCTTTCCTGATTGTGAGGAGTTTGCAGCAAAGGGATTTTAGGTGCCTTTATTTGTGTTGAGTGGCTTTGTTCTTGACCATTTTCCTGATTAGAGGATGGCTTCTCTTCCATTATGCTTTGTTGTTCTAAGTGCTCAATGTCATATCCTTTCCCTATAGGTAAAATGGTTCCTTTAGCTGGCTGCTGTGAAGATGTAGCAGTTGATGTGCTTGCTCCAATCGGTTGAGGTTGTGTGAAGGTGACCTGTGTCCAGGGCGTCGAGGATGGTTAGCAGGCACAACTTGGGCTTCGGAGTTGAGCTACGGAGTTGAGTTGGAAGGTTGGTGACAGCATAAGCTCCAGAAGCGAAATAGTGAAAGCTTATGCACGTTGTTTGCAGATGCAACAAAACATGAATAGGTGTAAAATAGTCGTTTTCATGACTTTTTATCCAAATTTGGACCTTTTGGAGATCTTTGCGTTTTTCTAGGATGACGTCATCTTGACGTACTTTTTGTCATGTAGTGGGTATGGCAGATGATATGGTGGTTGATGTATGTGATGATGTGGCATATGACACGGTGGAGGGGTGGTGACATCAGCGGATTACATGGCGTGGGTATAGTGCAGTGGCGGGCGACGTGGACGCAACGTCATGCAGTGACGTAGGCAACAGGGGAGGGTGGTAAGTGGTTTCCATCGGACCGCCTTTGGTACGGGAGTGGTAATTGTCAGAGGCGACTTGATGCAATAGGAGGGTGACAAGTGTCCCGGTGTACGACGGTGAAACCATCGACCATCGGGTACTAACGTACCGCTATTGAGGGGTGCCCGATATGGATGATGACCGTCGGATCTGGGGGAGGCGATCCGGCGGTGGATGGGAGGGAGATGTGAGCGATCTTTAACAGACAAGCACGCACAATAAACTTCAATTTTTGCATAACTTCAGGCGGGTTTAGACCTTAGGTTATAGGTTTAATATGTGTTCGGCGCCAGACTATGGTTATTCGTTTAACCAAATATTAAACGAAATCCGAAATGAAATGCATGCGCGAAGGGTAATAGGGTATGGCTTGGGGGGACAGTTTGATATGGTTATTTATTTAACCGAGTGTTAAATAAATCCCAAGGGTTAATGAACGCGGATGGGCTAACATAGAGTCCCAAATGGACCTAATGTTTCCCAAACTTATATTATTTGGCTATAGTTTCCATTTGGAGGGTATATTTAGATTTTTTGGGTTTTTAATATAGTTTTTTGTAGAATAGGGGTGGGAAAATGATTTAGGGAGCTAGATAATAGGGTTAGATGTTAATATGACTTTTATGAAATGAAAATGAATGGACAAATGTTAAATAACTGAAAGAGTATGGAATGACCATTTTTACACAAGAAATGTGGCTTCTTTTCACTAAGTCAACTCAGATATCAACTTGGTTTTCAATAAAAATGGAGTGAAACTTGGGCTTTTTGGGCAAATCCCAAGGTCCTTGGGGGGATGCTAGTGAATGATTTCTGAGGAAATGAAAGGGGAAGTTAGTCATGCTTCCACTGTTGTACAACCAAACAACTGCCATGGTGCTAATGCCATAAATGAGATGAGTCCTTGACAAGACAAAAAGTAATGACCAACTTGCTTCTCCAACCTCAAACTACCTACTCAGCCTAACCTACCTAACATGTTTTCTTCCTTGGGTTGAGTGCACTTAGACTAGGAAATCCTGATTGTGCTCTTTTTCTTTTGACTATCCTCATGTCTAAATGTACCCTTATCTCTTCCAAGGGCGTAGATTAAGCAGTTGGGCTCCTTAAATTCTCTACCTAGCTACTCATCTGCCAAGCTTGAACTGTTTGGATAGATATTGATTCTCTATTCTAAAACAACAACTTTAAACATGGCATGGTCCAGATTGGACTGTTGGGCCATCCATCAGATCTGGTAATATTTGGACATTGTGAACTTGCAAATAAAATAGCAGTGGCATTTTGACTAGCCACTTTCCTAGTTTCTAGTTTGGGGTTCATTTTCACTATTTTTTCTGACCAATTGATTTTCTTGCTTCTCGAGTATTCTTTTAATTCATACCCTCTTTTCATCTTTTAATTGTTTTTGTCTATATACAAAATATGGAACCTTTGCAACATGTAAGGATGAACATATTTAGTACTTCCACTGTTAATCATGAAAAATGAAACCTATTGGTATAGGAATCTAATAGTGGCTCCACTTGGGGATGGATTTTCCTAGTGAAAAGCCAAGAACAACAGGTCAGATTGCCTTATTTTTCAATTCTTTGTTGTAGTCTGAATCTTCCTTGTCTTGGAGGCCTTTGATCTGAATCTTTGTAATCTGTATGCAGTACCTTTTAAGTTGATCTGTGTGAAATTGCAGCTCTACTTCTTGCTAGTTTCTCTGAGTGCTTATCAGTCATCATCTACTTCCCAAGACTTTCCTCTGATTTCTTCTGGCAATTTAATACATACACCAAACTTGGTGTAATTACTTGACTTTTTCATCAAAATTTGCTGCATTTGGTTCCCTATCTAACTGTTGTAAATGAAAATGCTGAAAATATAAATATATATGTACAATATGTAGTTGTGTTATGTTCGTCAAAGGGGATCAAAATAATGTTTGATAATTCTCCCACTGACTGGGATTTCTTCAGTATTTGTGCCATCCAAACTCTTCAGAAAATAGGTGTTGTTACCTTGTACAGCCTTAATAACAAAGGGGCCTGTCCAAAGGAAATCAAATTTGCCATGTTTTCCTTTGCCTTCCCTCCTGGAGTTCCATTTTAGCAGTTTGTTTCCTATGAAAAAATATTCATCTTTTGTTCTTTTATCAAATATCTTCTTGAGTTTATCTTGTAACACCTGAGTTCTGTGATAAACTTCTTCTCTTATCTGCTACAAGTGAATAGTTTGGTTGATCCTTCTCTGAATTTCATTGGGCTCTTCTTGTATTTCTTGCAGCAACTTGATCACATGGATTCCTAAAGAAGAGGGGAATCTTGCCTCCATTCCATAAATCAACTCATATGGGCTTGTTCCAATGGATCTTGTGGTGGTCAATCTATCTGCCCATAGTGCATTGACAAGTTTTTTGTGTCAATTCCTTTTGTTCTCTTCTATGATATTTTTGATGATGTTGATGAGGCTTTGTTGGAGGACTCAGCTAGACCATTACCATGAGGGTAATAAGTTGTGGAATGACCTAGGGTAATATGGTATTTGTGACAAAAATTGATCATTCTTTTGGACTTAAAGGCAGCTGCATTGTCTGTAATAATCTTTTTTGGACAGCCAAATCTGAATAGGATATTGGTCTCTAGAAATTGTATGATGATTAAGTCATTGGCTTGCCTACAGGGTATGGCCTCTATCCACTTGGTAAATTAATCTGTGGCTGTCAAAATCCATCTATGCTGGCTAGAAGATGAAGGGTGAATCTCCCCAATGGAGTCTAAACCCCATTATTGAAATGGTCTTTCAGTTAAAATAGGTTTGAGGGGCAGGGGTAGCAGCTTTTTCTTGCCTCCAAAGATTTGACATTTATGGCAAGACATTACAAATTTTCTAACATCAACAAATAGGGAGGGCCAATAAAATCCAGCCCTTAGGATTTTATAGCCTATTGATTTCTAATACAAGTGTCCTTCGCAGTCTCCTGCATGAAATTCCTTGAGGACTTTGTCAGTTTCATCCAATGTTAGACAATTAAGAAAAATACCTTCATGATTTTTCCAAAACAACACATTATCTATGATACAAAACCTTGAAGCTTTCATTTTCAAGAATCTCTTTTTGGTTCTGGATAACCCAGGAGGAGCTTGCAGGCTTAACAATGCAAAACATATGTAAGTGTACCAGGGTGATTGTAGGAAGGCTTGATTGATCTATGGAGTCGCCATCTCCTGTTCGTTATCTAGTTCATTGATGTCTAGGGCTTGAAAGTTGGTTTCAATCATTAGTTTGGCTAGCCCTTGTCCTTTTATGAGTTTTGTTGGCTTTATCCCAATGTCATATTCTAAAATGTTGGCTATCCATTTGCCCCTTTTACTTTCAATTCCTTCTTTAGTAAGAATATCTTTAACCACTGCATTAGGAACATAGGAAATTATGTGACAGTACAAGATATAAATTATAAAATCCTTTATGGCCTTCACAAGAGCATATGCATGTTTCTCCATGATTTTGTATTTGAGTGGAGCATTTCTAAGTGTTTTGCTGAAAAAAGGAATGGGTTTCTCATGTCCTAAATCATCTTTTTGTAATAGGATAGCAGCAATAGTATGCTCAGATGCAGAGGAAAAGATTAAAAAATATTTATCAAACCAGGGACTTGTAAGAATAGGAGTTCTTGCAAAGCTATTTTGATTTCCTTAAAGTCCTGCTTGGCTTCTATTGTCCATTTGACTTTATAATCTTTCTTGAGCATATTATTCAAAATCCTTATTAGCTCAGCCAAATTGGGAATGAAGCTTCTCAGGAAATTGATCTTGCCTAAAAAAGCTTGTAATTCTTTGATATTTCTTGGGTGAGGCACTTGGAGGATAACCTAACTTCTGTCCGGGTCAATTCTTATGCCATATTTTGAAATTATGTGACCTAGGTTTTACCCTCTTCTAGGCCAAACAATGATTTCTTTGGGTTCAATGATATGCTATATTTTCTGCAAATTAGGAACACTTGTCTTAGATGTTTTAAATTTTCTTGGTCTGATTTTGAGAAAGCAGTAAGATCATCAAGATATATGACTGAGAAATCATGAATCTCCTTAGCAAAGGTTATGTCCATTGCTCTCTGAATGGTAGCTCCTGCATTTTTTAGTCCAAAAGGAATTTTGACATATTTGAAGGTTCCCTAGGGTGTTCTAAAGGTTGTTTTGTCTTGATCATCTGGGTGAACTAAAATTTGATTAAATCCTAAGAATATATCTAACAATGAAATCCTTGAAGCCCCCACTACCCTTTGTAGGATATGATCCATTTCTAGTAAGGGATAGTGGTCTTTGAGAGAGACTTTATTCAAATTTCTCAGGTCAACACAAAGCCTTATCTCTCCAGTTTTATTTCTAGTGGGTACTAGATTTGAAATCCATTCAGAAAACCTGATGGGTGCGATTATTCCAAATTGGTACATTCTTATAACTTCTTTTTCAATAAGGGGAAGGAGGACTGGATTAATCCTCCTGAGATTTTGTTTAAAAGGTTTCTGGTTCTCTTTCAAGGGTATTGTATGTTGGATAACGGATGTGTCATAAGATTTTAGGTCCTCATAACTCCATGCAAAAACATCTTGGAACTCTTTAAACAACTCAATGTATTTCAGTTTTTTGTCAGGAGGTAATGTTTTGGGATTTTTTATCATTTTAGGATTTTCTATGGTCCCAATGTTACAGTCCTCAATTTTTGCATTTAGGGGCTGCATTTTTGGCTTTCTAGGAATGTCATTTGAGTCAAAAATATCTTCTAAGGGAGTTAAACCTATGGGCAGGAAATTATCCTTTACTTTGATTACTTCAGATTCTTCCTCAATCATTTCACCAAAATCTGTTTGTTTTAGCTTTTGTAAATTTGTACAGTCAAAGGTTGTTGGATGCAAGATCAGATTTGTTGTTTTAGCTAATATACTTGGTTCAACTTTATCAATTTGTTGTTGATCATCAATAATGCTTGTGTCTATGTTTATATTTTGAGAATTAGTCTTTCAATGTCAAGAAATTATTTATTTGGGTGTCATTCTCAAATACTTACCAATTTTTTACATTATCTGGGATAGCAGGTCTATGTTTGATCTTAGCAGTGAAGTGGTGATTGGGCTCAAAAGGATGTTTACAAGTGCTGGCAAAAGTTGCCAAACTATGTGCATGTAGGTTATGACTTCTTGGGATTTTAGTGAGCTGAAATTCTAAGAAGTTGTTAAGTAATTCAGTTGCTGCTCCTCTGTAAGACCTTAGCCTGATATCGTTTGTAACAAAATTTCCCTTCATTTGTTGTATAATTAGATCATAGTCACCTAGAATTGAAATCTTAGTTTCCCCTATACTTCTAGTTTGTTTGAGACCCAATAGAAGGGCTTAATATTCGGCCATGTTGTTTGTACATCTGAAATTTATCCTATATGCATGACCTTGGGCATGGTCATTTTGCATATTGTGTATCCAAACACTTGCCCATGCTCCTAATTTATTCATTGACCCATAAAACTCTAAGTACCATAATATTTCTTGGTCATGAAGAGCCTTAATAGTTTTGGAAGCTTGTTCAGTAGGCAGGTTTGGGTTTTGTAACTTATATGGTATGTCATTTTGCTTTGTTGTGTCAATTACATCAAGACTTTTTTGGTGTTGGTCGCTAGATTGTTCATTCATGCTTTCTGTCTGTGCTGTTTTGAGGAGCTTGAAATCAGTTTTGGGACACATGTCAGCATTGTATAAGATAAATGAATCCATGTCAGAGTGAATGGAATAGATCGAGAAGTTTTGGGGTTTTTCTTGACTGCTAACCACATATTTCATCAATGTTTCCTAGTATAGTCTCTTTGGCTGGCCAAAGACTGAAATCGCGGCATAAGACATGTCTAACTAGAAGGACCCTTGGAGTTTGGCACCCCAGGATCTGGACAAAAGCATACCATACTTAGGTGGGATATCAGCTACGACCACATCCACCAAGATTTTTTTAGATGGATATTGGACTAGAGATACACAAAGGTCTTTGATTAGGCCTAGGCATCTGACCTGGCTGGAATCAAATGAAAAAAAGTCCTTATAGGGCCTTACTGATGTCAAGATCTAGCTTTTCCATCACAGATTTGGGCATTAGATTATGGGAAGCCCCTGAGTCAAACATTGCATTGTGTAACACTTTGTCATGAATTTATAACCTCACATAAAATGGAGGAACTCCTCCATCTAATGATTTACCATTGACTTCTGGATCGAAAATTAGTTCAGGTTGGTCATCCAAAACATTGACTGCATCCCTATTCTCTGATATTGCAGTGACCTATTGATTTGCTATCTGTAAACTTGATGTTTGGCCAATTCAGAGAGGGGAATGGCTATTTTCAGCTTGCCAATTTCTCTTTCTAAGTTAAAAGGTTTTTCTATCTTAATCTTTATATTTTGGGCAGCGAGCTTTTCTTTCTCAGCTGAGTTTTCATTGACCTTTTGTTGATTATGTATGCTGTTATAAGGTGCATCTGATTTGAAATTATTTTTTGGGGGGTTATTCAAATCTTTTTTAGGAGAATGGGATGTGAATGAATGGTTTCTTGAAGGCTGTAAGTCTGATACATCTTCCACGGTAATTTCCTTTGGGTGTGTTTTATCAGAGGATTCTGTTGGGACAACTTTATCCCTTGATTCCTTAGGCTGTTTAGTATCTTTCATCTTGTTAGTTTCAGGAACATCTATGGTTCTTCTTCTCAATTTGTAATTTTTATGAACCTCATAGACTGTTGCATCATAGCCTTCTCTAAAATCAAATGACTCTCTAGATTTGGTTTGAAATTGGTTGAAATCGTGGGCCTCTTGGTCATCTTGAGTTAGGAAAACTTGTTGTTTGCTATCTAGGACCATTAAGTTAATGTGAGGGTCCTCTGTCGGTTCACTTGAGGTTGAGGCCTCTACATAATTCTCTTGAAATGGAGGTATGATATTTTGATCAGGGCTAGTCCTTCCAGTAGTAAGGTTTTGTCCTTTTCTAAAGTTTGGGGTTCTCGTTGAGTTACTTGGTTACCCTTCCCAGGATGACTTTCTTTCAATGGTCTCTACCCTGTCTCCCAATCTATCCATTCCTTTGATGATGGCATCTAATTTCTATTCGAATGATGAAGGTTCTTCTTTGAATGTTGTTCTTCTTTCAGTTCTAGCCCGGTTTCGTTTGGCAATGAAGTTTGCTTCTACACTAACAACTACGTTCTGCATGTCTGATAGGCTTAATGGGGCTCTTTCCCTCAGCTCATATGCCATATCTGAATCAAATCCATCAGGGAATTTTATCAAGGCTAAGTTAGGTGGGGGTCTAAGGTTTTGTGGGATGGCATTATATACATTGTTAAATCTAGAACAATAGCCTTTGACAGTTTCTTGTGAACCCCTTTTTAAATTATCATATTCAGTTAAAATATGTAAAGGGTCGTTCTTCTTTTCCCATCTGTTTAAAAATACTTGACATAGGGCTCTAGAATTGGCTATAGAGTTTGTAGTAAGTGACCTAAACCAGGTCCATACATCACCGGTTAGACTTTGAACAAAGATCTTCATCCTCACACCATCATCATCAATTTCATAGTTTTCAAAACAATCCTGCATCTTCTTAGTTTGATGTTGGGCTGTATAGGAACCAGCACCATCAAAATAAGTGATCTGACTTTGATAATCCTGAGGCATAGCCCCTGGATTTGCAAGTAGCTATAAAGGAACATAACGATTTGCCATATTTACAGGCATAAATGGGACAACAGGAAGAAATGGGATAGCTATAAAAGCAGGAACGATGGTAGATATATGTGTAGTAGATGGAGGGGTGGAAAAGGTGCTTTGAGAAGTAGATGAAGAACTAAGAGAAATAGGAGTAATGTGAGGACGAACTGAAGCTTTAGCGAGGGTTAGAATATAGCTTTGCTGAACTGCTTCAGGACTTGA
This sequence comes from Pinus taeda, assembly GCA_000404065.3. NCBI lineage: Eukaryota > Viridiplantae > Streptophyta > Pinopsida > Pinales > Pinaceae > Pinus > Pinus taeda. Next base: position 46,610 of record APFE030606184.1, read on the forward strand.
ATCAGCAAAATCTTCTTGTTGCTCTTGTTTCCTAAGGATCTTAGGGATCAAATTGGGATTTTCAAAACCAGCTAGAGGATTGTTATAGCTCCAAATCTCACTATTATGGTTTGTGATGCTGCACTCATGGCCTAGGGCAACCCCTCCATCCAAACCTGGTCCCAAATTTAAAAAACAGTGTTTTATTCCCTATACGCGACATTTCCCTAAGTTAAACGCGTGTATACGTGGGTCTGCATATACCCAACCTGCGTATATGTATTAAAACACTTAAGAAAATATAAAAGTCCTTATTTTTAGGCGGAGATCACGGGTTTTACCTACTAATCACCTGTTAGTGCATGTGGCCCAACTGTTCCCAACCAATTCCTAACTAAAAAACTACTTTGGGATTGGTATAAAAGACATCAAAGGGAGGGCCTAAGGGAGGAGAGAAGAGAGAGAAAGGTTACTATACTAAGATTTTCCCCCCTGATCAGGTCTGAAGACCCTTGTGCCTTCTGCACTTCCCCCATTTTTACAGGAAACTCTTGTTTCCTTGTGATTTGATGTTTATCTGCTAGTTATGGCATCATGGAGTGAGTCTTGGAAGGAGATATGCTAGAGGCTTGAGGTTGGACGGATCTGGAAGGATCTTTGCTTGGAGCCTGTGAAAGGTTACTCAAGCGATATTACTCCTTTTGTATATTCTATTTGTCTATAATAAAGAAACACGTCTTGGTTCCCGATATGCTTCTTCTTTATGTTTATGATGTTCATGTTTGAATCTCATGTATGAATGGTTGTTTAAAGTTCATAACTAACTTCCTTCTTTTATAACATAAAGATGATTTTTGTATAAGTCTTTTTCCACATACTGCTGCATTCTTTGGAATTGTTTGTTTTGCAGGACAAAGGAGTGAAAGGGACTTGAAGAAGGGTTTGGACCCTTGAGGAACTTCTCGAACATAGGACCTGAGGTACGCCCTTCTTACTTTAGAATTTTCTTACTATAGCATAATGGCTATGTGAATATGTGTTTCTTTGTTTAGACAACTTTTAGTCTGCTAGGGTTTCCACCCCCCTAGGGGAGCAAATCCCTCAACACTCACACATAGGTTTCCACTCAATTTATAGAAGATTCTTTAAAAATAACTAAAAACATCACTCCCCTAATTAACCAAATGAACAATAAATACTCTAAGCATGATGCTCCTGCATCAGAATTTCTCAAACGATTTCTGGGTCTTGGAAATCTTATGTGCCTTAGCCTCTTCACCAATTTTCATGGCTAGAGCACATCCAATGCTACCACAAATCAACAAGAAGTTAGGGTTTTGGCAGGCTCCCGAATTACATCCCAAACAGGTGACCTTGGGAAAATTGTCATAACTTTCTCTCTGAGCATCGGATTGAAATTTCATAAGAAGTTACAGAAAGGGGACGGACTGTTATTTTCTGTGTACCGTTTTCATGTCCGAAGGTCGAAACAGTGACACGTAGCAGGTCGTACAAATCCGCTTTACTGAACTAGTCTATAATCAGGTCATCGTGGAAGTTTTGGCATATCTCTTTCTTGAAGAATCCAATATTGATCAGACTAGGCAGGTGAGAAAGAGGACTCAGAGGACTACCACAAGATGCTATTTCAAACCCTGAAGATCTAAAATTACAGAGATACAACAGATTCAATATTGATCTCTTACAAAGCGAAAAAAGGTGTGTAGTTTTTTTTTTTTTTGCATAAGTTTGGTTTTAAAGATTGGTTTGAAGTGATTCAAAGGGCATAATGAAGTATAATTATCATTAATTGATGCCTCGAAGAAAGGAAATGGAAACACCTAGTAAGCAACCTGAAAGCTCTACCATGACTCATGAAGAAGAGGAAGAAATGCAACATGAGATATCAAAATTATGAGACCAAGTGTAACAATTTTCACTCCCACAAAAAGTAATAGAAGCTAAGATGGATGGTTTAAAGAAAGACATGGAAGCTAAGATGGATGGTATAGAAGCAAAATTTAAAGGCAACATGGAAGATTTGAAGATAGATTTGACAAAGTTGCTACAAGAATGCTTACTAATGGCAAAAGGGTAGTAAAGGAAACTCATGACAAGAAAAAAATAAATATTAATCATGATTTCATAGACTCTAATGTTGGATTGAAGACCCACCATATTCCAAATATCGATATGAGGAAGTTTAATGGCAAGGATCCCATAACATGGATACTACACATGGAGCAATATTTCTATCTCAATAATGTGCAAAACCCACGAAAGGTACGGATTGCAACTTTATATTTGGAACCAAGTCAGTTTGTATGGTATAGATGGCTTTGTTCTCGTAAACAAATTGTCACTTGGGCATTTTCTACGGAAGAAATGATAGCACATTATGAGGATTCAAAAATCAACACTTTTTCAAGCCAATTGATAAATCTCAAACAAAAAGGTTCAATGATGGAGCACATTGAGGACTTCCAAAAATTGAATGTAAGGGTAAAAGATATTCCAGAGGAGCATTGGATTGATGTGTTCATGGGGCCTTTAAAAGATAACATCCAACATGAGGTTCGTCTTTGGGAACCTGATTCATTGGAGAAGGCATTTAGGTTGGCAAGAAAAATTGAAAGCAAAATTATGGCAACAAGGAAGCCTACCACTCACAACTGTAAAGATGGAAGTGTTGTTGCCCCTAGCCTTTCACAACCTACAAGGTTGACACCACAACAATTGTAAGAAAAAAGAGCAAAAGGGGTTTGTTACAGTTGTGATAGCAAATACACTAAAGGTCATAAGTGTGCTGAGAATAAATTATTTTACATAGGTTGTGAAGATGAGGAAGAAAAAGAACAAGAAACATCAAAAGAAGAGGATATACACCAAGAACAAACCCTAGAGAAAGAAGAAATGAATCTGACCATATCTTGTAATGCATTGGTCGGAATTACCACTCCTCAAACTCTTAAGATAGAAGGACACATCAAGAAAAAAAAGGTAATAGTGTTGATTGATTCGGGAAGTACCCATAATTTTATTCATTATGAAATTGCCAAGGAATTGAATTGCTTCTTATTGTCGCACAAAGTGTCTAGGCACAACGACAACGCTCAGAGTATGGGCCATCACTCTAATCCTTACTCACTCCGTTTAGACTCTCTCCTAGACAAGTCGAGGGGGGTGGTACCTAAGGTGAATGAATGAGAAAGGCCTGTGGAACATAGGCTCTAGGAGACTTAAAGATGGACAACTTGACGAATGTAAATGAATCTTGATTAACTCAGATGAATAGATTAAACGCTAATGTAACTAAGTCATGACCACAAGATAGAAATGATTATAGACCAATCCCTTTAACTTGAATTAACCAAAGACTAAATAAATGAGAAGTCACCCAAAGCAATTTATACTGTGGCAAAACAACGATCATGAATAATTAAACTTAAAATGCTCAAAACTTTAACATGCAAGTTAATCTAGCAAAATTATCTTTCTCCAACAGTCGATATGATTTAAAACATTTATCGCATCTTGACCATAGAAAAATCATGAGAATTGCATTTAATCACCAAATAACACCAAGGAATTTTAAATTATGATTTTAATTATTCCTTAGGAAATTAGTTGAATGAAGAAATCAAAATATGGCAGTAAATCAAAAGGGCTAATAAATTGAAATTTTAATGGACCATAGACCACATTAAAATTTTTAATGTGAAAGCGTAAATCCATTTTTAGTTTAATTCCTTAGTCACCAAATTTTTTTTTTTTTTTTTAGGTTTTTTAAATGTTTAAAATTTTTGGAATTTTTTAGTTTTTTTTTTAAACATTTTAGTTTTTTAACATTTTTAAATGTCTTAGTATTTTGGATTTTTTTAGATTTTTTGAATTTTTTGAAATGTTTTAGATTTTTTAATGTTCTTAATGAAACTAGAAGTAAAAAAATTTAAAATCACAAGTTAAAATAAAAAGTAAAAAAAAAAAAATCAAAGCAAATCATAAAAAGAATAAAAAACGTTAAATGAAACTTGAAAAAGAAAAAAAAAATATGCCTAACCCTAACTCCTAACTAAAATACAAATGAAAAAAAAAAGAATCTAACTAAACTAACCTAATTGCATACATAGAAAAAATCGAAGTGTTTATTTGTTGTCTATGCAGGTTTGAAACTTGACGATGGATGAGGAGACTGAGGGTATGGAGGGGAAGAATGCACGTAGGGAGATGGATGAAGGGTTGCAAACATGTAGCGAGATCACACACAGTAGGAGAGGAGGCAGTACGTGGGCAGCATTTGAAGGAATGCCGGTAAGGCTGCGGATAGGTAGGTTAGCAATGAAATTATCGTAGTGATAGTCTTACCTAACTATAAATTTGAATTTAACAATTGTCTCTTGTGGTGGATCAATCTATACAGTTGGATCAATATTGAGCTCACATTAATCTCTTTTAAATTGTAGATCGTTTATCTTTGTGTTACGTTCATCTGTAACTTCTTCTGAATTTAACATTCTACTGCGCAATTTGTAGGAGGAGCACTTTGCATGTAGGTGGAGCATTGTGCATACATATCGAGACATTTCATGTTTGAGTTAGGATTGAAGGAAATGGGACCTTGGTAGAATTTACATACATTTTAAGTTTTGCCATTCATATGATAATTCGAAATAAATGGATGGATGTAAGGCACTTGAAATGATAATCTCCATCCATTTTAGGATTTGGTCTTACTCATTATATTGCATTAATTTGATGTTATTTTAGTTTTCATCTGATTTTAATGTTGACTTTTTGTCATGATAGAGATCAACCCACAGAGAAGAAGATTCAAACATTTCATTGGTTGGTCAATGCCACATATGAGCACATTCAAGCTTACCATAAATTTCCTACTTATTTCTTTCACTATATTTTTTATTCACAAAGTAAACATTATATATTTAAATACTAGACTGTCAAAAGTTGTAACCTCATCCTTCCTTCAAGTATCATTGTTGAGTAATGCTACAATCATTTCCCCTTTGAAATCCGTGATTTCCATATTACAAGTTAGTTAAAGGCATGGTTGGTGAAAGCGATAATGAAAATTAGTGATAGCTAACTTATGACAATGAAATTTGGGTTTCGATTTTGGTGAACCAAAATTTGAGGTTCTGTCTAGATTTTGGGAATTCCACCAAAAAAACCTTGTATGTATTTTTTGGTGTAGATTATTGTTATATTGAGTGGATGGGCTATTGTAATTATGTCAATGTAATCCATATATGACATAAGGTTGGAATGACCGTTTTGACCATGCAAAACCTTAGTATATAAACATGCTCAAGTTGCAAAGTATATGTTAAGGCATGATTGCTAGAAATGAAATGATGGTTTTGGCAATACAAAAACTTAGTGTATAAACACACCCAAGTTGTAAAGCATATGCAAGGTATTAACAAAGGAAAACAATGTTATTATTTCTACCATTTTAATGATTGTATTGGGATTTGAGACAACAAATCTTTGTCTTTTATGGTACCACTTGACCATCACATACTAGGACATCAATATCCATTAATAGGGTAGACACATGCATATGATGTCTAGAATTTTTAACTAGATGTAACAAATTGTTGGTTTGACATTGCATTTTTGGTACCTTATACCTATGTTATAGTTATCCATTTAGACTAATTTGTTTTTGAATTTATCTCTACTTTTTTTTTTCTTTGAACTTTGTTTTTTCTCCCTTATGGTTTGAATTAGGCATCACCCATTTCATTATTTTTATGGGAAGGATTTGATTGGACATATTTGTGCTTCTAGTTTTCTTTATTGTTTTGACTATTTTTTTATTATGCATGGAAGTTAAGGTGGATGACATATCTAATCTCTCTCACACAAGAAATTAGAGGAAGCAATTGGTAGCACTACAAAGGTATTTGTGATATCTTTAGGTTTTATGCTTTAAACTATAAGATAATTGATTTATTATTGTCTAGTTTTTCCTAGTAGAATTTTTCCAAGGTAAATCATGTATATTGTTGCTATCTATATAATTTGTTTTTTAATTGTTTTCTTCTAGAATCAATTTAATTATTAACACAATAAAAGTCTAAGTGAAAAATGAAATAACCTTTTAGTTGGAATTTAATGATATAATTTTTAGTAATATTGTGATTTTTTCTTATTTAAAATATATTTTTAGATCCATAAATAGATTTATTATCATGAAATAACCCATATACCACTGGAGCTATGCAAAACAAACAACTTAAACTTATAATTGTTGTATTTTGAAAAAAAGAAAAAAGAAAAAAAAAACCTAGAAAAAAAAGTATGTATCTATTAATTAAACTCTGCTTAAAATAAATTACTAAAATATAATGATTATCTTTCTCACTAGGATTTATTTTAATTTTAATTTAATTTTTTATATAAAAATTACATAAATATAATTTTTAGCATTTAATTGTCAATATTTAATAAATTTTATATGATTTACATAAATATAATTTTTAGCATTTAATTGTCAAAATTAAAACACAAATTATGATGCACACCCAACTTGTAATGATTAACCCATTATCTTAAAATAATAATAAATCTGGAGTATTATTTAAAAAAACAAAATGGAATACAAATTTAATGAAAGGCTAGATTTCTAAGTCGGATTATGATCAAAAACTTATAAAATGCCCAGAAGAGCATGGATTCATCTTAAAATGACAGGTATAAGCTCCCACTAATTAAAAGATCTGGTATAAAGATAGATTGATTCATCTTAAAAAGTTAGGTATAAACTCCTACTAATTAAAAGGCCTCGGATAAAGATAGATCTATGCTCGTAATCTTTTACTTGTACATTATGTGTCTAATCTTACCTGTTATTAATATAATAGCATTACGCAACTACAAACATCTCTTGAAACCCAAAAAATTAAGATGAGATTTGACTTGCAATATTTTTGCAGAAGTTTATTTTGCTACTACTCTAAGAAGAAATGGAAACTTCCTCATTTTCTCTACAAAGATATCACAAATATCATCACGTGGCTTCAAAAGAGCTAATGACAAATGTTAGAACCTTTATATAGAAAAATGGTACATTTGATAAGAGCATATGGAAAGAAATGGTAAAATGGCGTTTTATATTGGTGGTCTAATTAGCATACAGTTAGAGCACTCTATTGAAGATAAAATATGTTTTGTCCTTGTGTAACTCCTTCGTTTTATGTGGGGCCAACTACCATATGATTAGATCTCTAAACGTGACCCAAACTCAAACAATCTTAATAGTAAACCAACAAAACCTCAATAAAGCAGAGATTTAGATTATAATAAAAAATTAAATTGTTATAAAATTTTTAAAATAGAACATGTTTTTGAGTTTATAAAAAAATTATTTAATTAAACATATTTAAGGGGAATTTAATAAACTTTTTATGGATTTATTACAATAAATCTAATTATTCCATTTAAATATCAAAATTAAAAGCCCAAATTATATTATGATTAAACTATTTAATTTAAATAATAAATAAATTTGGGGAGTATTTAAAAAAAAAGAAACTGAATGCCAAATTAATTGATGAGATATTGGAATACTTAAAAAAAAAAACTGAACGCAAATTTAATGATGTGGGATGGTGAAGGTTTTCTATAAGTTGATTAAGATTAATGCACAATTACAACAACTCATCCATGGGTTATGAAAAACAGGGTTTGAAATTTTCTGACATATTTTCTGACGTCTATAATGCGACTTTTTGGAGATTTTGGTGACGGTATCCGGCGGAAGAAATGAGGTTAAATCTTGATTTTTAGCAGTTAAAATGGTTTTTTAACTGCATATTTGGATTCAGCGCCCTGAAAAACCCTTGAGAGCCATTGATTGTGCAGAAACTAGCTATCAAACTTGAGATTCCAATAAAGTGCTGCCGGATTTTGACAAAAAAAATCCGCCAGAAAAGCTTTCAAAAAGTCGCTATATAGACTACTGCTTTTCTGACACCCTTTTCTATTGCCGTTTAATTGTAACTGCATTCCAATCTAACGGTGCAGCGACGTCCTGAATTCAATGTAAGTGACACGTGTCATAAATATACCGGTGTAATTTGGTCAAGTGGACATTGAGAAGTCGTGGAACACTGCCCAATGAACGGAGGTGAAAATCTTTTCTATGTACCAAAGAGCGTTATTGGCAACTCAGTCTGTTCAGTCCATTCGGCTCCAAGCTCTGTTTATCCAATGGAGTTTAGTTCCATGCCTTCGTCCGCAGTGTGAATTATGCGAAGTGCAGGTGGCTGAATGAATGACAATGATAATTTCTGTTGGTGTTCTTGTGCTCGGACCCTAGCCATGGTTTGAACCTCAATTAATAATAAGAACATCTCACTGCAAATCGAGCTTGCCATGGCTTATTCTTTAGATTGTAATTCGAGCTTGCTCGGCCATTGGTAGTTTGGACAGAGGAACTCCAGGCCGTCCAAAGATGATCCACGTTGATGTCTGAAAACATCCAGCGCATTAAGCTTTTGCTGCTGCTCAGGTTGTCTGCCTTCACCGTCGTAGTTTGGACAGAGGAACTCCAGGCCGTCCAAAGATGATCCACATTGATGTCTGAAAACATCCAGCGCATTAAGCTTTTGCTGCTGCTCAGGTTGTCTGCCTTCACCGTCGTAGTTTGGACAGAGGAACTCCAGGCCGTCCAAAGATGATCCACGTTGATGTCTGAAAACATCCAGCGCATTAAGCTTTTGCTGCTGCTCAGGTTGTCTGCCTTCACCGTCGTTGCCATGGCTTATTCTTTAGTTTGTAATTCGAGCTTGCTCGGCCATTGGTAGTTTGGACAGAGGAACTCCAGGCCGTCCAAAGATGATCCACGTTGATGTCTGAAAACATCCACCGGATTAAGCTTTTGCTGCTGCTCAGGTTGTCTGCCTTCACCGTCGTTGCCATGGCTTATTCTTTAGTTTGTAATTCGAGCTTGCTCGGCCATTGGTAGTTTGGACAGAGGAACTCCAGGCCGTCCAAAGATGATCCACGTTGATGTCTGAAAACATCCAGCGCATTAAGCTTTTGCTGCTGGTCAGGTTGTCTGCCTTCACCGTCGTTTTCTTCGAATGCGAGTGGAACAATCTGCTTTAATTTAGGTGATTTCTTCGAATGCTCCTCTTACCTTTGATTTCTTTATCAGCTGCTGCATCAAGTCTTGACCGGCAGACTCATCTTTAGCATTTTTTTGCGTTTCTGTGGTTTCAGCATGGCCGGCCCATGGAGGAGGGTTAATAACGTTGCTCCCATCAAAGTTCTTTTCCTCCTTGTTGGATCTGGAACCCTTGCAGTGCAGGCGCTTCCTTCGGTGCATTAAGCTACTCTGGCCTCCTCTTGTCTCCTGCTTTTGCTGTTGCTCAGCTTGTCTGCATTCACCATCGTTTTCTTTCAATGTGAGTGGAACAATCTGCTTCGATTTACGTGATTTCTACGAATGCTCCTCTCACGTTTGGTTCTTTATCCGTTGATGCATCTAAGTCTTCACAGGCGGACTAACCTTCAGCATTTTCTTGCAGCTCTGTGGTTTCAGCAGGGCATGCCCATGGAGGAGGAATAATAGCTTTGCTGCTATCAAAGTTCTTTTCCTCCTTGCTGGATTTGAACCCTCGGGCCATGTGTTCAAACAAATCGATAGCCTTATGTAAATTCTTTAAATCCTATCTTTAAATTAGTTAAATTCTTTAATGCTGTGGTGCTTTAGGCAAATTTTGATGTGGCCCATAGCGCTAATGCTCGCTATACTCATGAATTCTTTTATGTTTGGGTTCATACTTTTATGTTTAGGTTACACTCATAAAGAAACTGTATGATTTTTTTTTACAGAAATTATTATCTGTGTACTGCAAAACATATTTAACTCTATAGTTTACGAGTTTATTGAAATTTAAATATCTAGTTTTCGAACTTTTGTTGTTTGATTTTTTCTCACATGTATAAAAAGATTGCAGATTGTTTGATTTTTTTCTCGGATATAAAAGAATTGCAGAGGCTCGAATGCTTTTGACGGATCTAATTTAATATGTGGTAATTCTCTTCCCCTTATTGATTTGATTTAATTATATTTGGATGCATTTTCAATAGCATATCAATTTGTTCACTTAAATTTAAATTGAACTTTTGTTGTTAGAGATAGCAAAGAATTACAGAGTTATTTAAATTTAAATTGAATATTTGTTGTTGCACAAATATTTTGAACAGAACCTCATAAATATGTAAAATTTATCAATATGCCATTAGAACTAGCACAACTGTAGCTACACTCGAGAATCCGACACCTTTTGATCTCCCTTCTCCACTTTTGTATCCCTACCCCATTCCCTCACTTCATCGGAAACCACATTTAATTTTTATAAATAGAATATTCGAAAAACACTTAGGGATTTCAAACTGTGTAAGCTAATAAGAGATATCCATTTCTTAGGAATACATCTCTTAGGGATTTATTCCAGGGAAAATGCGGCAACAAATGATGGCAAGAATGTTTGATCTCATGGCTTGAATTTAGCATGGGATTGCATGGGATTTGAATTTGTGAGGGGTAAAAACTGGAGGCAAGAAACCATAGCTTAGAAATTGGTCTAAGGTTGGTGATTGTTTTTTTTTAACGAGTTCAAGGGTAATGGCAGATGCCAGTAAGACAGTTTATATTTTCAATGGTATTGAGAATAAAATATATTGAGCTTGTCCAAACTATTAGGTTAGTGATCAGATAGACCTTGAAGCTTAAAAACATTTGAGAGTGGTGCAAACAGGGTCTCATTATGTCAAGGGCAGTAGAATTATGAAGGTCAAAGAAATCCATAATGAGGGTTGGTCAAAGCATGTAAAAGCAATGCACCAAAGAAGTGAGATGCACTCTACAGCTGAGGTGAATGAGATGTGTTACGACCATCCATCCATTTGTGTGTAACACTCAAATAACATAAAAAGTTGAGGTTAGTAATTTAAAAAAGAAAATTAAAAAAGTTGACTACTACAATGTCAAAAAATATAATAATAAAATAGTGTGGCATAGATCCATCTTAACACAATAAAATAGTGTGGCATAGATCCATCTTAACACAAGATTTTTTAAGCATTGAGTTTTATCCAAATATAACTGAAATGTCAACATTATGTTACTGATGATATCATATATTATCTGAGCTAACACTGAAATTGTAACATGGAAGAACAAATGCACAAACCATGTCAAGGAATGAACTGGATGGGCATAATAAGCTGTATGAGGCGTTGCCATTTCAAGAGTAGAAAGTCAGAAACTTGTTCTTGTTACTATCTACAGTTATCTAAATTTGTGATTTGCTTTTCTAGGCAAGTAGTTCTGGGGCTGGATAAAGATGCAAGGAAATGCACTGCCTCATTTTTTCTTACAGTAATGGTAAGAGTTGTGATTCTATCCACTGGATTCTGCCCAGAATGGTTAATGAGAAATTGGTTATATACTATAATAAAACATGGTTATTAAATGCATGTCTATTCAAAACTACGATGTTCTATACGTTTGCAATAACTGTCTTGTTTCTTTTTCTTGGTCATTATGTGTAATTTGTTCGGTCTTCTCTACTAAAGAAGTGCTTGCTTTTCCTCTCCTCTTGCACAGGACCAGTCTCTGCTTCATGGTCTAGGGTTTATCTATTTGAGTTTACCTGTTTATTATGTGATATTGTTATTTTCCTTTTAGGAGATGCCTATTAGAGGCATTGTTACATCAAGAATGGAAAATCTGCTAGTTAGTTTTTGGTGCTATCTATACTTATCAGACTTTTTGATTTACTTTCCTATGTAGTTAATTATAGGGGGTAGGTTAAGACTTAAGGAAATGCATTTCATCACAAATTTACAGTAATGGTAAGAGTTGTGATTCTGCCCCCTGGATTTTGTCGAGATTGGTCATCCAGGAATTGCTAATATATGACAATTAAGACATGGTTAATAACTACGTAGGTTATTCAAAATTATGTTATTCCATATGCTGGTAATAAATCTCATCTTTCCTTTCGTTGGCCTTTTGATCCGTTCATTCTTCTCTGCTACAGGAGTGCTGGTTCTTCTTGTTTTGCAAATGTTTGGTCTCTGCTTCATTGTCTAGGGTTTTTGAGTTCACTGCTTTGTTTTGTGACATTTGGTTGTTTTTGCATTTGGGAGATGCCTTAAGCATTCCTGCATTGACATTTTTGTTTATGTACTTTTGAGTCCAATTGATTTAACTTGGTCATTTATGGACATTAAAATAATTTCTTTCTTTCTACTTATCTTCTAGTGTCAGTGAACAACTATCAATCTCTTAGCAAATCATCATGATTTGTTCCCCTAATTATCTATGGGTCATGGACAGGTATTTGATCTCTCAGAAGTTAAACACTCAGATTTTCTTCGTTATGGTCTAGGTTGTTTGCAAAAACTGGCTAGCTTTGGAGATCATTGTGCTAAAGAAACCCGTAACAGAATACGCATTATGGTAAGTAGTTTGTCGTAGACAGAGCTATTTCAATCATTCCAAATAAACTAAGCAGATTTTCAGTTGATCAAGTTTTTAGTTGAAAATTCAAATTTGCCAGGTCAAGGAGAAATTCTAATAGATGAATGTTTTCTAATAATATTGGTCAGGCAGCAGGAGGTGATGGGACATTGGGATGGATACTGGGAAGCATTGTTGAACTTCGTTTAGAAATTCATAAGCAAATCCCACCAGTTGGAATCATTCCTCTTGGCACAGGCAATGATATAGCTCGAAGTTTTGGTTGGGTAGGTACCTTTTCTTGGCTTATATTCCTTTGTTATATATGTTCTTCATCTTGTGTTTTTTGTAGTCTGAACTGGACAGTCAGACATGTGGAAGTTATAGCCAACCTCAAATTTTATTGGCTCCATGACTGAAAAAGGTGTTTATAGACCATGTTCATTAGGTGACCATTTCATAATTTATTTTAGGAACAAACTTTCTAAGCAAGATGAGCTAATTTAAGTGGTCAAATAATGAGGGACCTGATGAATATATTGCCAACCTCAAATACAAGGTAAAGATGGAAGAAGAAATGACGAGGGAAAGATCCCCATGGTGGCACTTAGTTTGAAAGTTAGAAATTCCTCTTAAAGCTAAAATCTTTTGGTGGTTAGATTTAGACAACAAAATTTTAACTTGGGATAAGGGGGTCATGGAAGATGTCTTTTGTGTAAGACAAGTGAGGAATCCATGGACGACTTGTTTGTTTCCTGTTTTTAAGATCACCTATGGATAGCCTGTAATATATTATTTATTGAGAAGCATGAATAAAGTATAGGGCCAGTGCAGATAGGCACAAAGACGCTGGAAATGATAAGAAAGCTGACAAGTGACTGATTGGTCCCAGATCAAATCAGCAAGGTAACCCGGTGCCAATATATACTGGGGGTGGGGGGTTTTCACCTTCATTTAGTGGTATTTCCAGGAGCAATTAATCATATATTAGATTATGAAATGATGTATGAAGTAGCCATCTGAGGTCTTAGGCTGGATCTTCCATTGACTTTCAATTCTCCCATTGAGAAACCATACCATTATTGCCTTTTCGGATTGGTTCACTGATCAAAGAATGATACTGGAGGTGCTGCTGTGGGAGAAATAAATGGGAGCAGTGGACTCTTACTGAATGTTTTTATCCTTGGATTGTAGATAAATCTGTAAAAGTTTTCAGGGCGTTACAATCTTTTATGATTTGGGGTATTTAGTTATCTAGAAACATAATGATCTTCGAAGATCTACACTTGAGGCCAGCACAGGTTGCCCATAAAATTAGGTATACTTGCAGCGGAAATCGATCTTCCTCAAAAGAGTAACCAGCCAGTATTCTAAATGAAACAGAAATATAGCCACAACCAGGCTTGGGTGTTTTTGATGCAGCTTGTCAGAGAGTTCCAGGTTTGTGCGGGTTTGTGTCATTCTATTTGTGGATTGACATCACCATTTCTAACTAAAGTTAGCAGTAGGACCTGGCACAAACAACCAAACAGAAATTTATGCTATGTGGCTACTCTAGAAAACAGCAGCATATAGGGTATAAAAAAGTTAAAAGTGTTTTGAGACTCGAAGCTGATGGTCGATTGGTCTAATAATAAGTGCACAACAGATAATCTGTTACTTGACCTATCATAAATTAGTTCCTGGAGGTTAAGAGGAGATTTGATGGTCTATCTTTTGCACATATCTTTAAAGAGTTTAATACTATGGCTGATCAGTTATCAATAAAAGCTCTGTTACTGCAGGAAGGGTCCCTTACTGAGCAAGAGTTCAGGGGAGGGATATAATTATCAGCTTCTGAAAGCTTGCTGTTCTGATGCAGGGTTCAAAACACCTAGCATTTGTTTCAGGTGTCTTTATGCTGCTAATGTAGTACTTGTTGTAGCCTTTTGGCTGAATGTAGAAAGAAAAAGTCTCTTTTTGTGAAGGCTTCCTTCAGGTAGACTAGGCAGACTATTTATAAATAGTCATGGAATAGAATCAGGGCTAGCCGCTAGTTGTAGGACAGTTTTAAAGACTTATTTTTGAAGCCTGAAAAGACAGAATGATGTATTCTAATTTCACACTTAAAATATCGAATCTGACATAAGATAACTTTATTAATGTCCACCAAAAGACCACAAAAGTAGATCAATGGGACTAAAACAGTACATCCATAATGGAATTGCCTAAGCAACTCCTATAGCCACGATATCAGCAACATAAAAAGAGATAAGTACATGGCTAAATTTAAGAAAAACTCATGAATGCAGAAGCAAAGTCACAACAAGAGTGTTGATCAAAGCATTTGCCAATGGACACTCCAAAAGTTAAAATTTCCCAATATTAGCATAGCTTAGGGTCTGACAACTAAAGAAAAGATATTGGGTGAGACATTACGAAATAGTTCTCACAAATTATGGATTTAACTCTAACAGGAATAATTCTTCAAACATTGTAAATCACTAATGGAACTTGGCAGAGATGATATACTTACAAATAACTGCCTCCATAATAGGGGATTCTAATTCTAAAGGGGCTAAGTTTTCATTTATAAATCAAATTCAACAACTAAAGATGCTAGAAAATTATTTTTCTGCGAAACTAAATACAGAAAATGCTAAATGATATTCAAGAATGAGAGAGTCAAAATAGTTTTCTCACAAATTAGGCAGTTAGACTCTAAAAAGAATAAGTCCTTGAACATAGAAAATCATAAATGGAAGTTTGGAAATCAGCAAAGATTATTGACAAATATCTGCCTCTATAATGAGGAAATCTTTTCATCCATTCTGGAGGTGCCTTCAGACTGGTTTAAACGAAGTCAGATTAAGGGTCTCAAAGTTGCAATTTTGGAAGTCCCATGTAGTCACTTATGGCAGACAAGGGTGTATTTTTCTGATAAATTAACAATTTTTACAAGTTTGGGAAAAATTTGTCTCTGATCACTGGATACAGCCTGAAGATATTGTTGTTTTTAGGCATGTAGATGATGCATGCACACTTTCCTGTGCAAATATTTGACGTAAGTGGATATGAGAAGAAAAAAACACTTGTCGTTCATCACCATGGTGGACCTCTTCCCAATTACCTCCATTTAGCTACTCTAAAATTGTTTTGTCCAATTAATTTCCTCCAGTACAAATCTGATGTGATTCTGTCCCATGGAGTGAATGAGGAAATGCTAGAAGGTCTCAATCCCCTCCAATCAACAAATTTGGCATGTTCCATAACCCCAATCTTCATTAGGTTCTTGTCACCTCCCCCTTTCACATCTGAATTTGTTCTAGCTCATTTGTTTGAGGCAGAGTTTATTTGTCCTTCCATGGATTTTTAACTGTAGTATTCTTGGATTTTCATTTCACATATGGGACTGAACTGCCTTATATATATTGTTATTACCTTTGAGCTTTCCTTTTTGTTTCCCCATTCTATAACAGTTCTTATGGTTTCTTCGTAGCTCTTTTATCTCTCTAGGGAAGTCCCTCTCTACAATATTCCAATTTTCCTTTCATTTTCTACATTGAAATTCCCATCTTCCTTCCATTTTCGACATTGAAATTCCCATGTTACTAACCTGTGTAAATGACGTCCTCTTCTCCATTTCAACAAAACCTCTGTAAAATCAATACTTTTTTTGCTTTCATTTCTAGAGGGCAGAGACAGGTCTCTTCTAGGATAGTTCCATGTGCTGTCAAGATCCTCCTTCTTAGGAAGTTATTACAGTAACCTGATATAGATATTTTTTGAGACTGCCAATGAGGAACTGTGGAGGCATATGCATGTACAAAATATGATAATTATCAGTCAATACGATTCAGAAAGTAATATGAAAGTAGAATATTAAATTAAAAGGCCATGAACCCAAACTAGTTGACTTTGGTCAATATTGGTATTTGTTCATTAAAAAACACCATGGGCTTCATGGATAAAAATGGGAGGAAAACGACATTGGAGACAACATAGATCCATACTTTACCAGAGACGTTTCCTCATGATTGAATTCAAAATTGCTCTATGCATTGAAACGTGAAACTTGCCCACATCATGGATCCATATTTTGTCAGAAGATGTTCATTGAATTAAAAACTGCTGCCAAATAATAAAATAAATTAAAATCAACAATGAGGCAAAAGTCAACATCGAGGCAAAAGGCCGTTTGCACTAGGGGCCATTTACGCGGAAGCTGTTTTTGATGGCTCATGAGGGCTAACATGTACATGAGGGAATGAACCCTGGTGGGAGAATATCACCTCCACTGCTTTACCAAAGCTCCCATCAAGAGTCTTATATTTTTTTATTGAAGGAAGTCGTCAGCAACAGTTTTATAAAAAAAAGCACATATAAATTTTTCCTCGGAAGTGTCATAACCAATGGAAATGTCCTCTGGTAGACTGTATCACTGATTCAATCATAGCTGAATCCCTCCAATTTAAGTACTGGAAAATTGGTCATGTCTTCTTAATTCATTGGTTTCATTGAAAATATGTCTCTAACTTGTGAATCCAGGTCATTGCATGGATTTTTCTTTTGCCATCAAAAGCTGGAATTCCTAATTTGTTGAGGTAAGGCTTGTTGAAGATCTTGTGCTACAGATCACTCCATTGTCTTTAAACTTCCTCAGAGATCGTATAACTCCTTGAAGGAGACCTTCCCTTGAAACTCTATTGGGTTAAGCTTGCGGGCTTTCCGAGAATCCGTCGTTCAAATCTTTAACACTTCAAATTCTGGATCAGGTTTTACATATTCATTGAGAATATGAGGTCACAAGTAGCCACCTATAAATGCACCTATTATTGACGCATTCACATCAAAATTATTGCTCAACAAACAAGCCAATAAAAAAACTACTCATGGATCCTTGGCCATTGCCTGAAGAGGTAAGTAGAGAATACCTTGATAGATCAGACATCGAGAGCATATTTTGACAGGAGGATACATCAGACCTTGACGAGAAATGGGGTCTACGGTTATACTGTTAAGAGTTTTTCATTAAAAAAAAAAATTGGGGGATCAATGGTCAAAAAAGCACTGGAAGTTTCAAGATCCATTTCAGAGGCTCAGGATCTGTTTCCTTCACTCGCAGATCTGCTTCCATGTTGGATCCTTCCATTAGTGATCGGGGATCCAAAGCTTATCATTCTAGTGACCCTAAATTTCCATTTAACAGCAATTTTCTGAGCCTCTTTTTTTGCCTACGAGGAGACCCTGTCTGGCGACAAAACAAAAGGAAGGGACTCCAAGAGCAAAACACAGGCATGTCTTTGTGCGTCAATGCTCGTAGTCTATTTACCGTCCGGATAAAAGCCCTTCAGGGTATGTAGAACCAGCTTGGCCTGGTCCGCTACACATCTTAGCTCTTCGAAGTGCTTCTGCATGCACTTCTCCAAGTCGTTGAAGTGGTCTTTGAGCTCCTTTCACTGGACACTAAAGTTTACCAGGGCCGAAGAATGGGAATGTAGCTCCAGGAATGCCTTGTGGAGCCCGCTTCTTCTTGGATGGCATCTCATCCATGGTTGCCAAGATTGAACTTGCTAGTGGCCAGTAAAATTGCAATTTGGAGCTCGACACATGAAACCCTGATACAGATGGGCATATGAAACCTTGATGCAACTCAGCAAATGAAATCCTCATGCAAACGAAAGTCATGATGCAACTCGACAGATGAAACTGTGGATGTGAAGCTCCATGGAGCGGATGACGGGTGCAAATGAAAACAACCAGCTGAAGTCCTCGCTGGCCCGTGGAAACTGGAAATGAGGGCTTTGGGAGGAAACCAAAAAATTGTTGACACTTGAGTGGATATTTTGCATGTGGCCTGGTCAGCACTTGTGCCTATTGGTATTCCGTCCAGCGTTGGATGGAGCTGTGTACAGGCCTAGGATGGATGGGGAGATATTTTGTGTGGTGCACAGTTGCATTGACGGGAAGGTTTCTAGAACAATAAAATATATATTTTATTGTTTTATAATTGTGTATTTTAAATTAATGTTTTCTATTTATGTAAAAAAAATCAATGTTTCTTTTTTATGTTCCATATTTAATGTAAAAATAAAAATAGAAGTTTGATTTCAATTATGTTTTTTAATTATATTGTTCAAATTAAATTATACCTAGCAAAATTAGGTACTGTATCATCATTTATAGGCTTTCTGTAATCTCTCCTTGGCTTAGGTGGCTATGGCCCTCCTGGTTATGGCTATAGGTCTAGCTATGGCTCCAAGTCTGTCTATGGTGGCTATTGTAGCACAGGCTCTGGCTCACACTCAATAGAATTTTAAATTCTTTCTTTCAGATTAAGCAAGGGTTTTAAGGTGCACATTTACTGGCAAAATTGTGCTTTCAAATCCTACCCTCCGAATGTAGCTATATTCTCTTCTAATCTAAGTTGCACTATGATGTAGTGTAGTCGCATGGGTGGGCTATTTTTCCCATATTAGTTCAATAACCAACATGAGTGTCCCGTGCCCGTGGTAGATTCATTACGTGCGGTAAAGTGGTATCCATATCCCAGTGAGCATTCAATAGATCTGATGAACACATACATACCACACCTATTGCGGAAGCTAGGGCTTAACGGAGCAGGCTTGCTCCTGAAAGAACAAATACAGAACAACCATGGAAGTTAGGAACCAAGAACATGGAAAGGTAAGAGCTTTGTGGATTTTAACCATAAATAATGAACCAAGCATGAGCTGTGGAAAGCCAAAAGCTTTTTGACTTTCAAAGGAATTATGGAAAGGAAATACGACCATAGTAACAACCACATTGTTATGTGAATATAGGAAGCCATGGAGGCTTTTACCTTTACCTTTTCTACATAGGAATCAATCATTCCATATGTATGTGGGCCAGTACTAAAGCAAATCATGGAGCTACACTCCCTATGTATGGCTTTGCACTATGTAGTTTTTGTTAAAATTGGAAACTAGGGCCAAACTCCATGTGGGTCATATTATTAATGGCAACTGATATTTTTCTTGGGTCCCTCTCATCGAGAGGTGTAGGATTGATCTAAAGATCATCCGATTCTGATAAGTATTCATGGAGATATGAATTTAATTGTGTTATGGGACAATTTGTCAAGGTCAGCCATCAAGCAAATAAACCCCACTTGTGCTCAACGTTTTAGTATAAATAAAGGAGGACTTCAAGTCATTTAGACAATAATCTTCTTGGTGATCTCTTCCTCTCCACTTGTCTTTGGGTTTTGGTGGGAGGAGAGACCTAAAGAGGATATGCTGCCCTATCCTATACGCTGTCATGAAGGTGCCTTCTACGTAGCCCTAAAGGAGGAATCTTGGAGTTGCCCTAGCTGCAGCAAGGAAGATAGGCCAACAAGGGTTTGAAGGACATTGGAGGTCTGGTCCAAGTGCTACTAGGAGAAGCCTTCTATAGGTTGTCTAAGGGAAACCTATATGCTATCTAGAGAAGGTCTCCACTAGCCCTAGCTGCAATCCAACAAGTGCCACAAGCTATGACCTAGATGCAGTCAAGGAGGAGGCCAAATACAATCCCTAATCGCTAACAGAACGAGTCAAGGAACAACATGGAAGAGGGCTGCTACAGGAGGCCGAGTTTGGGAGTCTTAAGGCTGAAAATAGGGCCGAAAGGATAGGCTACTAGGTTGAGTAGAAGATGAGTAAAATGCGGGCTGTTTGGGCACATTTGGAGGAGGCCATCTGCTACAACAAGGCTGTGTGGTAGGCGTAGACCATACCACCACAACAAAGAAATAGCATGGGGTGTTTTGTTGTCATATGCCCTAAGGCAGCAACCTAGTAAGGGAGAAATTCACCTTCAGCAAGCCGCAGTCTTCCAAGGTTTGTTTGGGGCAGCTTGGAGAAGATTAAGGCCACAGGCATGTGCCCTAACCAGTTTGACACTAGCAGTGAACAACAAGCAAGGTTGGACAAGCATGGATTCTGCTGCCTATGTATGAGGGATGTTAGATCTGTCTTGATGAAGGCTGTCCCGTCTTCCATCCTACATAGAAAACAAAGATCCTTAACTATGAATCAATACAGTCCATGATAAGATGTGACAGCTCAATGACCCATGAAGTTTGAATGCATACTAAGACATAGTGATAGTGTAGCAAGATGCATGGGCAGCGTGATAGCAACAATGGTACTTGGTGTAGCAAGTACATGGTGCTGCAAACACATTGGGACAACAACAAGCACGGTGCTGCAAACACAATGGGACAACATGGCAAGCATGGTGCAGTAAGCACATTGGGACAACAGTATGTTAAGCAAGGCCCAGCAAGCACATGGTGGCAAGCATGGTGCAGCAAGCATATTGGGACAACAAAGGTACATGATGCAGTACAGTGATGGGTAAAATCATGATTGGTAAAGCATGATGAGATGCAACATAGTAATGATGGGTGTAGCACATGGACGAGATGCAACACAATGATAAGTGAAGGAGTCACCTTGGAGAATCAGTTGAAGAAACATGTCTTCAACTGATCTCATGTAGAGATGATCTATTCTCTTATGTAGAAAGTCAAACTGTTGACTTCTGTTGTAAATGTACTCTCTCTCTCTCTCTCTGAACTATTGAAGAACATAGAACAAGAATTGATCAATGGTTTCCCCACATTGGGGTTTGTCCTTGGCTAGCGACACATCTTGTGTCCTCTTGTCTTGGCTTGTCTTCTGCGATTTATGTTTATGTTCTATCTGCAGTTTACTTTAATGCTGATGTGATTGCTAATCTGGAAAAGGTATTGAGCTAACTGTGAAAATTGAAATAAATTCCTCTAAGCATAGAACATACCTAAAATTAACATGGTATCAGAGCCGAGGTGAAGACAATGCCCAAGCTAGAGTCAAAGAGCAATCACCAAAGACAGTTAGAAGATGAGTAAAAGGATCAATGGGTTCCTCATCCCTCTTCAAATTCACCGAGGGTGAAATCGAAGCAGAGAATATTATCAGAATGGCGCAGCAGAATATGGCCTACCTAAAGATCACTTCATTGGGAAGACCAAATCTTAGGGTGGAAGGAAAGGAAGATAACTAGTTTGGCCATTATGCAAAGAGTGTCCAAATGGTAGGGACACATCACTTGATGATAACAATCATTCTAGGTACATTTGCAATGATCAGAGGAATGATAGTGTAGGTCATCAAAGTAATGGCTGACTCTTCAAGAAAGCAAGGAACCCCAGGTATGAAGAATCAAATGTTGTTTCTAATAAGATATAGAAGTGTTATCTTGTATTAGCCGTCCCCTTTAGATTCTTTGGGAATCTGGCTTATTGATTGCAGTGCTTCAAGGCACTCCGTCAAATAGAAGGGCTCTCTCTCTCTAATTTGGTAGAGATGGAAACATTTGTGGGATTATACTTGGAGCCAATGCCACCTATCCTGGAAAGGGTGTTACCCCTCAATTGAATGAGGGTAACTTGATTCATTTACAAGAATCTCTTTTATGTACCTAATTGCAAGAAGAACTTGGTGTCCATTTTGGCAATGAAAGTTAAAAGGTTTTAGGGTGGCATTCATCGATGGAAAGGTACGTGTTTGAGAATAGAATTTTCTAAGATGCTTTTACTCGTGGGTTCAAGGTTGGCGATTTGTGTCAAGTTGCAGGATGGTCCACTGGGGACCATATCAGTTGACACATCTGATCTATAGCACCAGAGGTCTACTTATGGGGCCCTACCCGATATGAGGTAGATGGTGACTCAGAGGCCTGAATTCAAGAAGAGCATGAAGGTACATTTCTGAGATGTATCAAAGGAAAATCTTACAAGGGGACCATTCCCCTCATGTAGCAGGTCCACAGGTTTCAAACAACCCGAGGAGTTTGAGATTCATGATCAGGAATCTCATGTATACAGGTGGAAGTAAGCCCTCTATGGCTTGAAGTATAACACCCCGGGCATAGTATGAGAGGATTGATAGCTGTCTAATGAAGCTGAGATTCACTAGGAGTGAAACCAATCCAAACCATTGCTCGAAGGTTATGGATGGTAGACCTCTCATACCGGCACCTTATGAGGATGACCTATTTCTGATAGGTGCAAACCCTCTCACTTGCAAAAGTAAGAGGGAGTTGGATTCCAGATATGGAATGGTAAACTGCAAGCTCGTGACTACCTCGAGGATCTTAACTTTTAAAATTTAGAGGTTATATGGTGATGATGTCAGACCATATTTGGGAAATGCCTGTTAGTTTCATAAACTCATTTGCATTGATGTTCTTGGTGAACTTTCGTCCAGACATATGTTTTGCAGTTAGCATGGTGAGCTCATATTTGGTTGAACCTCACTGGATTGGTGCTAAGAATATTTTGAGATATCTTTGGGGCATAATCTCTCATGGATTGAGATACAATGTTGGAAATATGAAGCTGCATGATTATTCAAATGTTGACTAGGCAGGCAGAGTGGAGGATCACTAGAGCACTTCTCAGTGCTGGTTCTCTTTGGGTTCTTCTTCGATATCATGGATGAGTAGGAAGCAGAAGTCGGTTGCTATAAGCACCACCGAGACTGAATACGTAGCTGCAAGTATGATCTCCTATAAAGTTGCCTGGTTTTGGAAGCTCTTCAGTGAGCTATTTGTACATATGATGAATACCACCGTGATCCTCTGTGACAACTAGGGGGGATTTGATTATTGAGGAATCTTGTATTCGATGATTGCTCCAGCAAATAGACATCAGATACTACCTTATTTGGGATATGGTAAGTCGATGAGCGAGGAGGTTCCATCGCATTGAGACTGATGTACAGGCGCAGACACTTTGTCAAAGCCCTAGGGAAAGATCAAATCCGTGATTTTCCCGAACGACTTAGAGTCGTTGAGAGACCTTTGAAAAGGGTCCTGTATGTTGCATGCATTGAGCTCTAGGAGCTCTAGGGGGCTTGAGGTACTTATTGGAGCGACATATGACCACAAGGCGACTCACCGTCCCCTGGTGATGCGCTATGTACAGGGTGACAGATTCAATCTTTCCCTTTGACACCTCGTGGCGACTATGGAATAGGATGATTAGTTCTCTTGTGGGCCAAGATGATTAGTTCTCTCGTTGCAACTATGAAACAAGATGATTAGTTCTCCTGTGGGTCAGGATGATTAGGTCTCCCTTGGCGACTGTGAGCTAGGATGATTAGTTCTCCTGTGGCAACTGATGGACAGGATTATTTGTTCCCCTGTCGATAGGATAATTAGTTCTCTTGTCGAGGCATCCTACCCATGCAATCTGGGACTCATGGGAAGTACCTCTCATCTGATCAATGAGTAGGGAAATGGGGTTAGGGACCATAGTAGTACTATCGATGGACGCATTGTTGTATCTACCATACTCCCTAGCTAGGATGACCTCTATTGATCTGGGATCAATGTAATTGATCTGGGATCAATGTAACTGATCTAGGATCAATATGAGTGATTTGAGACACTCTCTTGTGATATTGATCTAGGATCAATAAAACTGACTTCGGGTCAATAGAGAATGGTATGAGACATTCTCGATCAATTCTTCTTCTTCATGGTTCAGCGGAGTAGACTAGAGTAGCTCAGTAGAGCAGAGCAGACTAGAGTAGCTCAGTAGAGCAGAGCAGAATAGAGTAGTGCAAGGCACTGATGGCAGAGATAGTATAGTCGGACATATGAATCAGCGGATGGAGTTCTCCCTAGTTGAGAGGGAGTGTTAAAATTGGCAACTAGGGCCAAACTCCATGTTGGTCATCTTATTAATGGTAGTTGATGTTTTTCTTGGATCCCTCTCATCGAGAGGTGTAGGATTGATCTAAAGATCATCCGATTCCAATAAGTATTCATGGAGATATGAATTTATTTTTGTTATGGGACAATTCGTCAAGGTTGGCCAGCAACCAAATAAACCCCACTTGTGCTCAATGTTTTAGTATAAATAAAGAAGGACTTCAAGTCATTTAGACAATAATCTTCTTGGTGATCTCTTCCTCTCCTCTTGTCTTTGGGTTTTGGTGGGAGGAGAGACCTAAAGAGGATACGTTGCCCTAGAGGATGCCCTATCTTATACATTGTCATGAAGGTGCCTTCTACGCAGCCATAAAGGAGGAATCTTGGAGTTGCCCTAGCCGCAACAAGGAAGATAGGCTAGCGAGGGTTTGAAGGACGTTGGAGGTCATGTCCAAGTGCTACTAGGAGAAGCCTTCTATAGGCTGTCTAAGGGAAACCTATATGCTGTCTAGAGAAGGTCTCCACTAGCCCTAACCGCAGTCCAAGAAGTGCCACAAGCTATGCCCTAGATGTAGTCAAGGAGGAGGCCAAATACAATCCCTAACTGCTAATAGAAAGAGTCAAGGAATAGCGTGGAAGAGGGCTGCTACAGGAGGCTGAGTTTGGGAGTCTTAAGGTTGAAACTAGTGCCGAAAGGATAGGCTGCTAGACTGAGAAGAAGATGAGTTAAACGATGGCTATTTGGGCACATTTGGAGGAGGTCATATGCTACAACAAGGTTGTGTGGTAGGTCGCAGGTCATACCACCACAACAAAGAAATAGCATGGGCTATTTTGCTGTCATATGCCCTAAGGCAGCAACCTAGTAAGGGAGAAATTCACCTTCAGCAAGCCGCAGCCTTCCAAGGTTTGTTTGGGGCAGCTTGGAGAAGATTAAGGCCACAGGTATGTGCCCTAACCAGTTTGACACTAACAGTTAACAACAAGCAAGGTTGGACAAGCATGGATGTTGCTACCTATGTATGAGGGATGTTAGATATGTCTTGATGAAGTCCGTCCCATTTTCCATCCTATATATAAAACAAAGATCCTTAACTATGGACCAATACAGTCCATGATAAGATGTGACAGCTAGGTGACCCATGAAGTTTGAATGCATACTAAGACATAGTGATAGTGCAGCAAGATGCATGGGTAGCATGATAGCAACAATGGTACTTGGTGTAGCAAGTACATGGTGCTGCAAACACATTGGGACAGTAACAAGCATGGTGCTGCAAACATAATGCGACAACATGGCAAGCATGGTGCAGTAAGCACATTGGGACAACATTATGTTAAGAAAGGTGCAACAAGAACATGGTGGCAAGCATGGAGCAACAAGCACATTGGGACAACAAAGGTACATGATGCAGTATAGTGATGGGTACAGTCATGATTGGTAAAGCACGATGAGATGCAGCATAGTAATGATGGGTGCAACATGGTGAGGTGTAACACATGGACGAGATGCAACACAATGATAGGTGAAGGAGTCACCTTGGAGAATCAGTTGAAGCAGCATGTCTTCAACTGATCTCATGTAGAGATGATCTATTCTCTTATCTAGAAGTCAAATTGTTGACTTATGTTGTAAATGTACTCTCTCTCTCTCTGCTGAACTATTGAAGAACATAGAAGCTATTGAAGAGCATAGAATAAGAATTGATTAAGGGTTTCCAACTTTCCCCACATTGGGGTTTGTCCCTGGCTAGCGCCACATCTTGTGTCGTCTTGTCTTGGCTTGTCTTCTGCGATTTATGTTTATGTTCTATCTATAGTTTACTTTAATGCTGATGTGATTGCTAATTTGGAAAAGATATTGAGCTAACTGTGAAAATTGAAAAAAATTGCTCTAAGCATAGAACATACCTAAAATTAATAGTTTTTGACTTAATATATGGCTTAGATCTCGGGTAGTTTATCTCCTAGTTTTCCCTTGGCTATTAGAGTGAGCACTTAACTACTTAACGGAACCAAAAATGTTCCTCCACTAGACTTAGACATTGCCATAGCAGCTAGACCTTACAAAATAAGCCCTAAGTGCACAACTTGAATTTTGAAGTAATTTCACCATGTTCATTTGTTTATTGGACCACAGATTCAAAACCTTACCTGTTTAAGAGGGGTATGTGATCTCTTAGGCACCCACCCATTCCCCAAGACCTCCTATGGCCTAGTATTGGTCAAGATCTATTCCATATGAGTTTCTACAACCACTGATAGAAGTTCCGCTACCATAATGCTTGATCCTGAGTGTAACCCACTAGATACATTATACATGTCCTCCCCATGTTACATTTGGTTGGGACAGATAGATCCCCAAAACTTTCTTAGTGCTAGGGATCTCTCGCATGAGTAGGTTTTCCACAATGAGTGTCTAGGCAGGCCTAAGCTTCGACGCTTCTCATAAGGGATCACCAAGAGGAGGTTCCAAAACACCAATATGTATGGTAAGTTGCCGAGACCCCCTCCTCCCATACAACAAGTAGGCCATTTTTTAGCACCTTGATCCTAGTTAACTAATACAAATTAGTTCAGTTGGGTTGGTCCATCCATCTCCAAAGCCCCATCCTGAACTCCAGCTTTAGCTATTTTCACTAGGTCTATGGTACAGATCTCATCACCATTCTATCTAATGGAAAGGGAATAATGGGAAATATCCAAATATTTTTCTCTATATTTTTTTCCTATTCTCATGGTTACTGACGAAGGGAGACTAAACCATGTCAATTTGATTGTTCCAAGGAAATTCCCACATCATCGAGAAGAGCTATTCAGGATTTAAGTTCTTACCAAGTAAGGCTGAATGAACCCGTGGTAAATCGATTGGGCGTTACTAACAACATGAGAGTCTATGTGGGTAAGTGGCCATATCCCCATTGTGAGCACTATGATGAGGTAAGCCCAAATTTTTTCGAGTCAGATGAATCACATTCTTCATAGGATGATATAAAGTAGAGATTATTTTCTATGAACATGTTAATTCCTTCCATGATTCCTTTAATTAGAGATGAAGTTCAACCAATAGGTGATGAGTTTCAATCGACCAAATAGGATGAGGTGGTAGGTACTGACTAAGATAGAGTCGAAACATCAACACCTCAAATGGTATATCCATTGGCAACTGATTGTACCATAAGGAAAGTCGCATCTTTAGATGAGGTTCCACAACTGCTGATAGGAGAGGTTCCACTAAGCAAGTAATAGAGCTATTCAGGATTCAGGTCCCCACGTGCCCAGGTGTAAGGCTGCTGCTTGAGCCTGTGGAGATCCCCATGGGGGACCTAATTTTCACCTATATTGTCGTGGATGAGACTGGGGAGGTTCAACCACATAGGTGTTTTGTTTGCACTATCAGGTAGGACTATCAAGTAGTTGTGTTAAGTCAATAAGTGTTAGGCCATAAGTGAGCCATATCCCCTTGGCTTTCTTTGAGGTCGAGCGAGCCAGAGCTTTTCGTATGGTTGTTTGGATAACCAAATGTGTTGTTCCCCATGAAGTTAGTGAGGTTCAACAAAACAAATAGGAGAGGCTTTTAGTAACCACACAGTTGATGAGGTGGTTAAACTGAACTATCCACCATGAAAGGGCACCACCATGAGAGCAGTTATGGTTGTGAGCTATGCAAACACCGATTCCTTCCTGCCTACTGTTATGGTCCGTTATGCGAACCCCTCCTTCCTTGTAAATAGTTAGCATGATAGTTACTCCAACAGATACCTCTCATTTCACATTTTTCCATAGTATCAAAACCTAATTTTGAGTGGTTCAATGGGGAAATCCCACATTGGCGATATCAAATGGGAAAATTGGCATTTCCGAGGGTTTCCATAATAGTGGCAGGATGCCTTTGATTGAGAGGCTCGATGAAACTTGCATTGAGACGTTGAACTTTCCCCATCCAACTATGATGGTCCGCAACCAAAATGTGAACACATCCTTCCTTCCTTACTTCCAGCTGTAGGGTTTCAACTCGTCAAGTATTATATGGAGGGAGGTCGGAGGCTTGTCAGAGCCATTAAGGGTGTCCTATTGATATATGAGGGTTTCACCTTGTGTTAAGTTGTGTACCTATGCAAGAGGAGGGTTTCAAACCTGTTTAGTGTGTCTGATGTTCCATATGATATTATTTTTTTTCATAGTCTCCACATCAAAGCCAATTTACATCACTGATAAGTATCTCCTTGGCCTAGGCATAAGAAACCCATACCATATACGTTAGGGATGAGTGTACTCCTCCTATGTGAGTGTGGATGCTGCTCTAACCTTTTGTGATAGGTAGATATAGAGCTTGCCCGATATCTATGTTTTACTTGTCTTCCATTAAGGGACAACAATAAGCTGCTATGGCATAAAAGAAGCTAAGCACCAACAAGGGATGCAAACAAGTTCATCCAACATATAGCATTAGCCAATTAGGATCATGATGTTACCATTGCTAGTTGATTTTATTCAACCAAGAATTCCTTCCTGCTAGCTAAGGTCTGCAGTGCAAACCTCTTCTCATCCTTACAACTATGATGAAAAGAATCCATCAGTGGGACTAGATCATCTTATCTTAAACCAAAACCCTTATCATTTGGCATTTTGCAATAGCCAAAATCTATTTTCGATGTATCCGATGACCATTATTTTTCTTCATCGAGGATAAAAAAGAAGATTCTTCTTATTTAGTTAGAATGGAATTTCCTAAAATTGATCTCTAGGGATATCTCGTAATCAACAAGAGCAATTCCAAATATATGTGATATAGTCGACCTATTTGAGGTGTCCTTGATGAGATGAGTAAGCGCCATCCCATAGTAGAGCTGCTAGTAGTGTCCCAAGATGAGCCCTACTATATTATAACAAATTTTCTCCTCGTGAGATAAAAATGTGTTGTTGTTGGGCGTTACACATCCAGCATGCATAAGTCTTGTGCAATCAAGAGGTAGGTGATCTCCTTAGCGCACCCAATGTTGCACGAAGCAGGGACATTTTTTGGAAGCGGGGACGCCGAAGCGCCATTTTCCAAAAATCTAGGAAGCGAATTGTCTGTGGAAGCGTCTACTATATATATATATTTATATTTTTTTGCATTTATACTCAAAACAAACATCCCAAATACCAAATTAGTTGTAGACGACATGAAAACATGCATATTTTTGCATAAATATAGATATAACATCCATTGTACATTAATGATTAATTATTTGAGCATCAACCATCTAGAATCTAGATTCTTCTCCTCTTGTCTAGCCTTTGCCTCTACCTCGATTGTCTAGGGATATTAGTCAACATTGCCCAATTTTGATCAAACTACCTAATTCAAGACTTAAAATATGGTAGAAAAAGCTTAACATGCTTGATCGATGATTTTGACTTGATTGAAAGGTAATTTTTTGCTAAGGGCGTGCCACGTGACAAAGGAGTTCAACAGTTAACAACACCAACACTAGGGTACATATAGGGTTTGGTGCTCTTGATTAAATGCTAATCGCATACCTTCATACTTGATATAATCTAATGAAATGCTACAATCCCATTAATCTTGAATTCCTGAAAACTGTTAAATCTGTGAATTTTGAATAGGATATGAAATTCTATTTTCTCCATATGAAGTCCAATGAGGTTGGAACCACTCTCAAACATCCTGAGTCATTTCATGGTAATGTTAAAAATTTAAGTAAAAGGATGAAAATGAAAAATAAAGGAGAATGTCACTTTTACTTAAAGAATTTAACATTACCATGAGGGAGCATCTGTGATATTTATATTTTTTTTTGCCTTCATTCCTCACCCTAACCCAAGGTGGACCCATCCCCATCAAGCAAACTCACCTAAAATGAAAAAAAAAATTGAAAAAAAAAAAAACTATTTTCTAAACGCTTTTCCGGAATCGTATGCTTCACTGTCCGAAGTGCCACGCTTCGTATTGCCGAAGCGCCATACGAAGCGCACTTCAAAGATTCGGAAGCGCGCTTCTGAGCCACGCTTTGGAAAATTCCAGGAAGCAGCAAAATCAGGCGGAAGTGCGCTTCCGAAATTCGGAAGTGCGCTTCCATCGAAGCTTCCTAGACGCTTCCGCACGGGACGCGCTTCCAGGCTTGGAACCGGGTTGGGGGGGGGGGCGCTTTGTGCAACATTGAGCGCACCCACATCATTCCCAAGACCTACCTCTGTTTGTTTGAATGTGCGGAACCAACAGTCATAGAAGAAGGCTAAACAAATGGCATGTGCCCAATAAATTTGTATTTTTTGGGCTCTTTTAAATGAGTAAATTTTAGGGCTTTGGTCCAATAATAATAAAGAAAATTCTCATTTCAATCTTAAAAAATATAAAAATATAATAGTTAGAGAAACTTCTCACATATCAGTTTTTTATGTGTTCAATTTGACAAGATTAATGGTGCAAGCCGGAAAAATAGTCTCTGTCATAGGCAAGGACTAAAAATAGATCTACTAAATGGGTCTAAACATTTTATAGATAAGAAACAAAGGAATCTCTCTTCATAACCAAATATCAATTTTGGAGTTCTCAAAGCAAAATAGCAAAATCGATATCTTTTATTTCTTAATATTTAACCATATTCCTTCACAATCTGAATTGACATAATCCATGTTCACGCCAACGTTGACATCGACATCATCAATGTGTTCTTCACTTACATATTTTGTTTCTTGAAAGTCTACAACCTATGACAAATCTACATACTCGGGTTCATATGATGTATTATTTCTCAATCCTTTTGGAGGACATGTTAACACTACATACCAGCCAGTCTCAACTGGATCTTGTACGTAGAATACTTGTTTAGCTTGCGATGCTAGAATAAAAGGATCACCTTGCCAATGATTGACTTAAGCATTTCTTCATATTCACCATTGTAAAACCGAAATCATCTGTTTTGATCCCTCTCTTATTGTATACATCAATCCAACTACATTTGAACAATGTGTACTCCATACAAAAATAGTCCAATGTAATTATTTCTTCTACCACTCCATAAAATGTTGTGTTTTGAAGTACAGGGTTTGCATCTTTGGAACTTGACCTCATTATTGTTTGAGCTTCCATACACACACCACTATTTTGGGTGGTTCTCTCATTCTCTATGCTTTTTGTATGGAATCTATAACCATTGATTAGGAATCCCTTGTACTTATTCACGAATTTCTTGGGGCCACACGCTAGCCATTTAAGTGTATTCGACACCTTTCCATCTCCTTCCACTTGTATAGTTTTAGACTTTTAAATGTAGTTAGAATTCATACATTCAACCTCTGAATTCTTTTTTTAATTTTCTACATGACAATATTCCCATATACTGATTTTTAAGTACACTTATAATATAAATAATATCGTTACCTGTTGTTTTAACCAACTAGTAAAATTATGGATGTGGAGTTTCTGTAATAGAGCCTCATCTTTTTTCGTTTGGGTAATTGAGTTAGCAATCTCCATTCTGTGCATCCTAATTCAACAATTATGGACAATAGATATGGTGGTTAATGTGTTTTGATAAAATATGAATAAAATATTTTTGAAGGTAAAATATGTTAATATATCCATGGATCTATGTTTTGTTAAACCATAAACAAACAAACAAAAAATTACGGGACAAATATGTTACGTACTCTATCCATGGATCAATTTCGTTTGTGTGAAATAGAACCCACCTATGGGCTTTTCCCAACTAATGTCATCTAGTTTTGAAGGAATTGGCGCAGATAATGGCTTTCCATCAAGGATAACTTCTTCAACTTCCTCACCCCACACTTCATTTCGACCATGTGTGGATCCAATAGCTTCCATAACTTTCAAGCATCCTCCACAAAACTTTATTGATTCCTCCACAGTATAGCTTTCTGCAATACATCCTTTAGGCCTATTTTTGTTCTTAACATAACTCTTATATACTTTTATGTTCCTACAAAATGAACAAAAGCGAATTAAGTAATGTCAAAAGCTTTAAAAAAAACATCTTGTTGATGTGCTTGATAAAAAATTAAAAGTAAAGTTTCACGTACCTGTCAAAGGGGTACATCCATCTATATGCAACTGGGCCACAATATCGAAGCTCACGTACCAAATGTACATTCAAATGCAACATTATATCGAAGAATGAAGGAGTAGAGTACTTTTCAAGAAAGCACAATGTCTCCACAATATTATTTTCCAACTTGTCAAGACCTCTCCACTGAAACTAATTTTGCACAGATTTGCCTATAAAAGTGAATGGTTAGCTCCATCTATATGCAATTGGGCCACAATGTCGAAGCTCATGTACCAAATGTACATTCAAATGCAACATTGTATCGAAGAATGAAGGAGTAGAGTACTTTTCAAGAAAGCACAATGTCTCCATAATATTATTTTCCAACTTGTCAATACTCTCCACTGAAACTACTTTTTCACAGATTTTCCTATAAAAGTGAATGGTTAGCTCCCCGAATGTGTGGTCTTGAGGGCAAAGTATGTAAGAATTTGATTGAAGGTGAACACTAAAAAGGCATTGTTGAATTGTGGTAATGGACTTGAGAGAGGAATTGGCATTCACACTTAACCTTGGAAATTATGGGTTCACTTCAGGCAGTGTTTTATTTCCTCAAAATCAAGCTACACGGATCTCTATATTTGGCATCACTATATTAGCAATGCCTTGTTATACCTTTGTCCACTATATCTTCAACATATTCATTCTTCTGTGGTCTATGGCCCATCAAAATGGATCTATAATGGTGTGGCAATAACTCACTATGACTACATATTGCCTCTATATGCACCTTCTCAAGAAGTCAGTTCAAACCCAGATGTGATTCTTTAAGGCTCGTATTTTTCTAAGGTATGGCTTATCTAAGTCTTGTATGTATCCTCGAGACCTGCACTCTAGACTCTGTTAATGGCAATTCTTGGTCGTCCTATATTAGCCATGACACAGTGAAAAGGGTATTAGCGATGTATATGTCATATGGACAGTAACACTCAGCAAAACTCATAACAACGACTTAAATTTTGGACAATAATCTATTTTAACCTCATAAATTCTAATGTTAGTGACTTTCCTAGATGAGGGCAGTAAGATATATGGACACTGATGCAGTGATAAGAATATGTGCTGATAGTATGAATCTTGCACTTCCTACAATGACCTGATCAACACACAGATATATATTCACAATTCAAACTGCTTATATCAGGTGAGTCAACCTATGGGGATGTTGATTTACAGTAGGTTCATTGTGATCCCAGAAATAGACCTCGATAAATGTTTGGTCACAAGCAGTGGAAGCATTTGATTTTTGCAAAGGCAATCCTCTCTCAGTTTGAGGATAATTAGTCTCCCTGAAATCTTCTATACCCATCATCAAGTAGCAAAATAGGAATTGCGTTGAAGTCATCTCTTAAGAAATAGTCCTCCTAGAAGTTTGCAAGACCTGGAGCTATCATAAAAGTAAAAAAAAATAGAATCCTGAGCGGTGATCTTTCTTGGTTCCCTCACAATTACATGCACGTGGTACTATTCTATGTATGTCACCTGAAGCTCACCACTATTTATGGTCCAACATTAAGTATGACATCAGTACCGCTTAGTAGCAATGGTGATACGTTACAATACCTATAAATTGATGACATCGTTACAGTCTTGTTCACAGTCGAAGTTGTGAACAAGACATATATGAACTCTGGAAAGCTTGGTTGTCATCTTTTCAAAGGTTATCTTCTATAAAGAAGTTACAGGGATATCTCAGCTAATGAGTTAATAATTGGGCTAATGAGATATTGAAGCTTCTGTCTTTAGCAAAGAACATGTGATCCTAAATTTAACATGGTATCAGAGCCAAGTTGAGGACAAGCCCAAGCAATAGTGAACGTAGTTATGACAAGTCTCCGCAGCCAAGTAATCATCCTGGAGATAGAGTTGCTGGCCCCCCTGAAAGACTATACTACACGTGAAGCAGCTCTATCAAGTTTTCAATCTTTGCGGCCTTGTTGACATAGATATTCACTTGTTCTGAAATTTCAATGCAATTCTGAAGTGGATAGGCCGAAGTATTAATGATTGTTTTGGGTTTATTTTTTTTCTTTGGTTCGATCTGGTTTACTCAATGGGTTATTTCAGACTTTTGGACACACACTTCTATGTTCTCTGTGGTATGGCTCGACCCCTTATCCAGGGAAGTCTATTGTGCAAAGATAGCTTAATTTCTGAAAGTTGGCCTGTATATAATGTAGCACTAATTTACATACCTGTATGCTAATATTTATAACTTCGACAATTGTTGGGCATACACACTAATTTGCAGACCTGAGTGCTAACATCCGTATTCAATATCTGTTCCAGAACTCATTTTCTTCTAAACGATCTCAAGCATACTAATTCCGTTCTTTTGAAGTCCTCTGTCATGACAATGTTTGGCTCAAGTGTTTTGATGCTTAACTTCTGATATAAATTTCTGAGGCCAGCACTACCTGAGGAACTTTTTTGGAATTCGCATACTTGACAACGTGTTATGTTGAAAATAGACCTTGAGGATCTAGACACAAGCTTAGCTCTGTGGCATCAAATGCAAGAAACAATTTGGTCCAGTCTATGTATTATGTACAAATCTGTGGTGTATTCCTAAATTAATACAACATGCCAGATCCCTTATATAGAGACCTATAACACAAGTTTGGTTGACCTGAGCGTATAACTAAGTGGGTATCAGTCAACTAGTTTAGTGATTATGATTCGGTCTAAGGATTCAGTCTTCGTATATGTTGGTGCAGAGAATCTGAAGATCATGGCTTATTTGATGTACACATTGACTGCATTCAAATGATGTTTTCGGACAGATTTATAGAATTACTGATGTCACAAGGATATTGGTTCTCTTGTTCTTCGAGAGTGTAAGGTCCTTATATGGTAGAGGGCTTTGAGATAGAATATGCATCGAATTTATTTTCTTGCAGGAATGAGTGCGCTTAATGCCTAGAACATGTGATGAATGGTCAACATTCTGAGGTCCTGACTCCTAAGTCCTGTCTGGGCATGTTTCTTCTTTTTGAAGCTTAAGGAGCCAGGGGTAAAAAGTCCCATTGACGCCAAGTTATAAAGCAATGATCCAAGTTTCTTGACAAGAAAATTCGTGCATATCCATGGGAGATAATAACCACCATTTTTCCCTTTTAAAGGATCCTTATTTATGTTTCATATCTCTGTAGCAGTGACAAGGACGTTTCCTTGTTTGCAACAAGCCGAATTGCTCACTGATGATACATGGACAAAGATTTTTTACCTCAGAGATGTCCTCTTGTAGGCATGGCATGTTATAGAAATAGTCTTCTAGCAGGAAAGGATCACAAGGATCCTTGATGAGAAGGTTCTTCAATATATGGATGAATCTTGGAAAGAGTATATTCCACTAGAAGTTTGTGGATGCAGTCTGGCATATTATGGAAGCAAGCATCAAAGAAGTTTACTAGTTTAGTTGCAACATGAAGGTATAATTGAAGTATTTTATCATCTTGAGAAAGGAGCCTCATCATAGACATTTTCTTCAAAGAAAGAGGCAGTGCGTGAAAGAAGTTGACTAGATGACAAAATGAAGGAAAGAGGTATGTGCATCTTTAGATAAGAGCTCTTCATTAGAAAGTAGAATTCATGTATTCAGAGATATGGTAGGAAGAGTTAGATGCAGAAATATATTTGGAATCATGTGCATGGTATGTCTTGGTTAAATACTAGATGAAATAAGGACTCTTCCATATGGGTACTCGATGTATAGAAGCATGATGGTTGTGCATAAAACTTGGTGATATTGATCAACATCCGATATGGTCTCTGTTAGGGTCCTTTGTTCCATAATAATTAGGATTTGTTAATCTTTCAAGTCAAGCAAGGTCAAAAGTCAAATTTTGGTCTATACTAGCAAAATTTACCAAGTTATAAAGCAAAGAGTGAGTCACTGTATAGGTGTCATTGCTACTCCCACTCCAAAAATGAAGATCATTTCATGATGGTAGGTCATCTCCATATTTCACGAGTCTTTTGATTAATCATGGTCAGTCAAACCCTATCAATCATACTTCCACCTTTCCTCAGAGATTGAGTCAAAATTCTGCTACTAGGGTTTTAACTGCGCTTTCCCTTTTCCATGGTTCATAGCTTCATTCAGGAGTCAAAGGCCTTCGTTTTAAGCTTATACCTCCTTCATCATCCTTCACTGACCATTCTCCATCATTCCCCTCATCAAAATCTTTTCATTTCCTCATTTTACCAAAAACCCTAGAAATATGTTGTGCTTTTACCCTAGGTCTGTATTTTGACCTTTTTGCCCCGTTTTTGAGAAATTCCACTTCTAGTATTTTCCTAACACCCATACGTATCCCCCATATTTTTCCCATAATTTTTCCTACCTCCCTTCCCTCTCGTTCTCTTCCCCTAAGTTGTTGCTCTTTTGCGCTGCGCTTTTACCTAGTCACCATGTTCTCGTCATATCCCTTAAACCTCACATTTTTTTTCCATGAAATTGTTATAGGAGATGCATGGGGATGAAATGAAAACACCTACTCAATTTCAACTCAAAATGATGCACGGTTTTCGAGAAATGAGCCATCGTTATCTACAACCATTTTGGGATTTTCTCGATATGTGTGACTCTAATTGGGCTGAAATTTTTTGTGGAGGTTCATTATGATGATATTAACTTTATGTAAAAATTTCATCCCATTTGGATTTACCATTTGGAAGATATTCCCAAGATACAATTTGCTACAAGAGAGTTGCTGCACTTTTGACTATGTTTTTATCATCATTTTCAAAAGATATTTATGAGCAAATGGAGATGAATTTTGGAAAACAAAAGGGGGTATTATTTAAGCATGGAACCAATCACAATAACCTCCTTTAGTTTTTGCGCAGGTGTTATGGTTAAAGAGATATGAGTTTGTCTTCCTTGTTGCTCTTTTTGCTACGCTTCTGGACGGTCAGTTTTGCAATCAAGTTTGAAGAGGCTAAAATGATGTTTTTGCATGGTTTAAAGGCTCCAGGGTGTAGTAGACATCTCCAAGTTTCTTCACAGGTCTTCAACAACGCTTAAAACCTTATTCAAGTCATCAAAATTTCAAGTCAACTATTTGCTGCGCTTCTACCAGGATTTGTTGCGTTTTTGTGTGACCAACTTCAATGGCAGAAAAGGTGTTTGTCAATGAGGTGTATTACCCTTCCTTCACAGGTGCATTGTAAGTAATGCATCATCGATCAATTTGAAAAGATTTATCCCTGATTTTTGTAGCATTAGAGGTATAACTAGAGTTCTAGGTCTAGATGTAGAGTCGAGGTATAGGGGTGTGGTTCTCTTGAATTATGGAGAAAGTTTTGAGTTCCCAAGGATGGAGGTTTGAATGTAAGTTTGGTCCCAAGGATTAGGTTTATGAGGTTCCAAAGGCGTTGTAGGGGAAGGTCCAAAGGAGTGAAAGTCTGAGTCCCCAAGGCAATTTCCAAGGAGAGGTATGAGTATGAGGTTTCAAAGTATCCCAAGATTGTGCTATATGGAGTTTGTAGGCAAGGTAAGTTTGGTTGCACTAGCTCTGGTTTTTGGGACTAGCTATTGGTGGTACGAGACGATACAATATAAGCATTAGTTCCAGGTTCAGTTGCTTGGTTCGGTAAGTAGAATTAGTCTATAAAGGTAGGTAAGCAGTTAAGGATTTTCCCTACGTAAATGAAATTTGACCTTCCTCAGAGTGAGTGTTAACGATATAGGAGATGAAAAAAGGACGGAGTTTGCTAGTGTTTTCTTAAGACAACTTCGTGATTTTAGATAGGGCGATCTCGCAGTTGTATTAGCAGAAAAGCTCAAATTCACTAAGAAAAAGCATCATAGTTGTTCCTCTTCCCTTTGTTCGAGCCTGCTTGCGTAAACTCGTAGTTGGCCATCGCAGTTGTAGTAGCGGAAAAGCTCTTTTCCACTACTAAATGCCATCGTAGTTGACCATCGTAGTTTTCTTAGCGAAAACACTCTTTTCTGCTAAGAAGAAGCATTGCAGTTGGGCTAGCCGAAACATGATTAGTTACTTATTGGGTGGGGGGTCGATAGGATGTAAAATAGGAGCAGGCATTGACTCTCGGTCTAGAGGGGAAGCTGCTTCTAACGGGGCATGAAGGGATGCTGGGTCGTACGTTGGGATTCCAACCGGAACAATGACTAAAAAGTTAACACTTGGAAGTGCACTCATTCGATCAATTGGTTTTGGAACTAAGCGAAGGAACATATTTCCTAGGAACACGGGTTTGATGCCTACACCTCCTTTACCTATGCCTTTTTTCTGGTACCTTTTACTTGCCTCGGTGAGTTGATCTCTAGTTGTCTTTCCCTTTGAATTATTAACACACTAATCTCGTTAGCAGCCAACATAAGGGTAACCTAATTCATTGCCTTATGGTCAATTACTGTGATCTCCACACACCTATACACTTAACATGATCAACCTAGACAGAATGACAGGTGTACGGATAACGAGGACTACTATCAGTGGGTGGTGCTTCACCTGGAACTACTGAATCTGTCTTTCCCACCCTTTCTCCTTACTCAAATGCCTTGATTCTTGGTGCTTCCACTATTGGTGGGTATTCATCAACGGGTTGCCTAGCATAATGAGCTGAAACGGGCAGGGATGGTGGGTCAACCTTACCTGGAACGCGCTATGACTATCAAACTGGAAAGGACCCCACGTTAGTTACCCCTGTTTCTAGTTCTTGAGATGAAAAAATAGGCTTTGCAACCTTTGTTATTTATGCTACTTAGACTCGATAAATTGGTGCTTCAACTCCTACATTTGCTTCAATGACCCTCTATTTATACAACTGATACCTTTGCAAATACTTCATATAATAATTGCAATTGAATCAATTGGAACTAGAACAACAATCGAAAGCACCTTTGCTACGGGGGCGATGCTGCTTGGTCTTTCACTGGTGAAGGGATGCTGTGGACTATGGTACTCGAACAACAACTAGCTCTGTAAGTGGTCGATAAGCAACTGAATAGAATATTGGTGGTTTTTTGTATCGATCTCGATTTTCTGGTACCTTAGGAACTAGAACTATATATGTATATACCACTGCCCTGGATACTGAGTCCACTTTATAGGTTAATTGCTTAAGCTTGGTTTTCTATTGGTCCAAGCCTTGGCTAGGGAACACTAAAGATGGACTATGAGCGTCGATGCTAGAATGTTCCTTACCCCCAACACGTGAGTTTGTTAATAGCTTCCTTTGCCTGCTCTAGGGCGCACCTTCCCTATGATGACATCAACTGGATACCCTGCCACCTCTATCTCTTCTAATACCTTTTGCTGGTGGATCTACAACTTTTGAATTTCTCGCGGAGTTGACTGCTAATACCTTTGTTGTTGGATTTGGTAATGGACTTAGAACTCAATCTCGATCTAATAGGGATATGCTTTTGGCTTTGCAATTGGATCTTTATCTTAATCACATAGATTTGGACAAGATGAATACTCTCACACAGGGTCTGAATCCGCTATGTTCCTTACTACGGGATGGCCCTGCTCCCACCTTTGCATCTGTTACCTTCTCTACTGGAACAGAAACTGGCATTGGATCTTGACAAGATACCGGAAAAACCTGGTACTTCAACCTCCAGCAAGGATGCTTCCTTATCTCCCACTCCCTACGCCTTTTAGGCTATCTCTGCTCCGGCTATGGCTATATAGTAGGGAAAAGGCGAGAGGTTGTATGTTACTTAAAGCTTGAATCCCTGTTGTTGATCTAGTGGTGTATCGATTTCCCTGAACCAATGATTCAATGATGATGGCTTATTAACAACAAAGGCGGGGTTTGGGAAGGTCTAGGATGACTAAATGGTTCATGTCTTTACTGGCAACCCTGCATAGATTCAAATCCTGATAGGCTTTCTTGATAGGCCTATGAGAAGCTTATGGATCAAAGGGAGTGATCCCTCCTCACATGCTATATGGGAGATGTCT
The DNA here is from genome assembly GCA_000404065.3 of Pinus taeda. NCBI lineage: Eukaryota > Viridiplantae > Streptophyta > Pinopsida > Pinales > Pinaceae > Pinus > Pinus taeda. The sequence goes on from APFE030606184.1 coordinate 86,815, forward strand.
TGGGGAGGCAAGGGTTGAAGAAGAGTAGATTGAGTGTTTTATAGATCTGTGGGTAGTAGATGCCACATTAACAACATGAAGCGGGCAACTACGGAGTGCTATATGAGATTATGATAGGGGAACTTGGTGCTAAGTGATGTGTAACCTATGGGAGTGTTCTGGTAAAGAGACAGACACTATGACGATAAGCATAATGCGGTATAGGTCTACTTGAGGATAGTCCTTGGGAGGCAAAGGTAGGTTACCCTAATGGGAGAGTGGAGTTGTTCATAGGTACCTCTCGAATGATGGGATAGACAGGATAACTGTTCACTGGCACCTCTGATGCAATATATATGAGTGTCTGTTGCTCCTATTGACTATATCCCTATCTTCTAATAGGGGTAGTCTCATTGGGCCCTCGAATTGCTGGGGAAAGGTTTGTATTTGGCCTTCCCCTAAGCATTGTTGGGGTACTTATCCAATATATGGAGACCTCCCCTGAGGGTATAGGCGGGTGAAGGGGTCGATTCCTCCAATGAGGGTATAAGTGGATTACTAGCACCTGGCTCCATATTCTATATGGTCAATGATGCAGATAGGGGCATTTCAATGATGGAGATTCCTTTCTTTGATGGTATAGGTAGACTAATGATGTGAATGTTGATATGGCTGAAATAGATATTTGGAGACTAAGGTGGGTTTATATCTTGCCTGATTGTATAGGAAAGAGGGGTCTAATAGCTTCCCTACAAAGTTCCTCCCTTTGTGAGCTAGCATGTTCCCTCCGCGAGGTGGCTTCTATTTATAAGAAGGCTAATTGCTATGTAAAGCTTTTCTTATTCATTTCATTGGCGAAATAGGTCATAGGCTAGTCTATGAGGAAAAACTATTGAGTCGATAAGTGAATAAAAAGGTTATAGCATGTCACTCTGTGAGTTGATGGGTCGGCTGTTGGCCCGATAGCTCTCTCTCTCCTAGGCACAGTTTTGCTTCCCGAAGGGCTTATTCGTTGAATAACTGATCAAGGCTAACCATCTGCACAAATCCCGACCCTTCCTACGAAGTGGGGCATCAACCACTAAACTTACCTTTTTTGAGCTCAACACGTGCTTGCTACCACACCTATGGCGCAGGAAAGACATACTATCAATTATATTACCTACCTTAATAGAGCTATAGACCAGATTTTTTATGCCTAAGCCCAAGTACCTGCCTAGAACCTAGACACGCCTTGAGGTTTCGCCACCATAGAGGAGAGGCCTAGCCCAACTAACATATTACCTATGAGTCTACACCTTTTTTTGACCTGCCCCAAGCTCACCCAACCAAAACAAAGACAAGCTTAAGGCTCTCATTACCACCTAAATAATTCACCTGTCTCTCGTGAGTATAGGTACCGGCCACAGAATAATCTTGCAAGCAAGTATAGCTGACAACTCCTTTATCCCTGTACCATAGATATTTTTCCGGCTAGATAAGAGCTCCATATACGAGTAGGAGGAGGACATCCCCTTTACAAGGAGTTGCTTGCTAGGATCAACCTGTATAATCATATGGTCTCTCCTCATGCAAGGAGCTATCGAACTGCCCATAAGAATTTTCATACATTTGGGTGGCTGCTACAGAAAGAACTGTCAAACATTTATTAGTTTGAATCTATACACTGTACAATAATAGATACTGTACATATTTGTGGCTGCATCTGAGTTACCTGTACAACAGAATTAACAAATAGACAATATAGGCAGAGTGACCTCTTGGATTGATTCAACTGCCTCAAAGGTAAGGATCCTCTGCCCGACATCAGTTGGTTACCCGACATCGGTAAAGGCAGAGATGAAATCAGAGTCGATAAGCCGAAATAGGGTTAGGCTATAGTTTCAGTATAGAAGAGGGGAAATCCTATACATATCACTTTCAAGTAGAGTACCCATATGATGCCAACTAAGTGATAATTGATCTATTAGTTGTTGTGTGCACGTTACTTATGTCAGCTGCTTAACATCCTCTTTGTTCGTTCACTTTTCTCTGGGGTTTGTCCCATTCCCTCTATTAAGAAACAATTACAATCATTAGCCGCGGACAGTAAAGAGCAAGTCTAGTTTTTTCATAGTGAGTGAGCCAGTGAATGAGCTTCAAACTTGATGAATGAGAGGGCCTAGCTTAGTCAGTCGATCCAAGGTGCTTTTACCAACATAAAGGAAAGGAGGACCTACCGCTTACCACTAGATAAATAGTCCAGTGAATTCAATTTTTTAGAGCTTACTTTTTGTTCTAAAAAGTGGCATAATGCATAAACTTCTTTGAAGATGGATAGATACAACTTCATCCAATGGAGAATCGACTGCTTTAGGGATTTCTTCCATTGCTATACCTTCTATGGATCTTTCCCATTAGGTATCTTCTCTATGAACTATCTGAACTAGCTTCTCTTTCTGAGATAGGGTGCTCCTGGTTCTATTTGGGTTTTAACCCATTGCCAGTTATCGTGTTTCATCTATTGCCTCTCGGCAGGGAAAGGTCCCCGTGGGAAGATAGGACCTAGCATTTTGAGAAGCAATAAGTAGCTTAAATAACGGCAAGTGTTTTGGCCGTCAAAAAATTATCAATGGCTTTAAACAAGGTCTACTCTACTTGTATGCCAACCTCCTTCCTTTTTTATCCGGTGTTGGATTCACTAGCAAGCAGTTTGTAACGATTCACCAACAAAGATTCAATGGATTCGCAGGTCCTACCCAGACCTAATGAATGAATAGAGTATTGGCCTTGCACAGATGAGTAAGTGCGGCAAGACCAAGTCATTAGAACCACTAGTGCGACAAGACCGCTATGCGGAGGAATGGAGTATTATAAAGCACCTCCCACATCAAATAAAGTTGGAAAACACACCAGATATGTAAGTAATAAAAGTTGTGTCTACTGAATCACGTAAACATTATTTATGGAAGTCCCTAGATTGTGTGAAATAAGAGTAGTCCCTAATGGGTACATAAAATGGAAATTATACGACAGAGACAATTGAGAAATCCCAGCGTAAACTGCACTCCTTGCGGAGCATCATACCTAAAAGAGAAGCATTGGCTTTCTTTACTTACGTATTTCTTCAAAGGCATGCATCTCAATGGATTCTCGGGAGCTACTGGTTCATTGCATTTGCCTTTTTATGAATAATAAGAAAGATTTGATTAATAAAAAGAAATGCATGCCCCCTCGAAAAAGAGATAGTACACGGGAATCCAATAGTCAATTCCACTTGGGGGAATGAAGATGAATGAACTGTTGAACTGCGTGCGAAATGACTAGTCCATATGCTGCCTGTCTATCTATCTGTCGATGACTAATTGATTCGATCCCACTTGGAGATGTGTTTTATGCCGACCGTGTATAACGTGGGCCAAGTGGTAACACGATGTATAGCTTTCAAATCGGTAACACGGAGGAAGACATGGACCATGAGCCTCTCGACAAAAGTTTTTGAGGGTGGATATTATCAGGTAGAAGGTCAACAGATCTACGCCTCCCCATCTCCATGACGACCTTTGCTATTAGGATAGGAATTGAAACTACTCCTTTTGCTTGACTGATCTTCTCTGCTATAGCTCAAATCTGAAATTGTTATACTGGTCTAACTTCTTCTATTTTATAACTCTTACTGATGCTAACTACTTCTGCTTAGGTTGCTTCACCTTCAAGGGTTGGAATCTTGAGTTCTGTCTTCCTCTAGTTTATCTATGTTCTCTTTCTGTCTCTCTTGCTTTCTCTTTTAGCCGTATACAAAGTAACCTAGTAAGCTCTCCAAGCTATCTAATCAACAATGAAGGTGGGCCAACTGCCTCTACATCAGGCTCTTCAGGTCATGGCTATCAAAATAGGGACAGAAGGGGTGTTGGTCAAGCCTGTGCTCCTACTAGTGCTACTGATGTTGACTCTACTACCGATGCAAGTGGTGGTTCAACTAGCTATAACTCTTAAGCATTTCCCGAAACTATATGCATATTTGAAGCTTAGCATGACTGACATAACACTTTAAGATCTACTTTGTATATGTACCATGGGAGTGTTATGCAAGTACACCCAACCCAGGGTTGTTTCCACGAGTTCAACTGCTTAGATTTAAAACACTAGGCCTCCTGATGATTCCTGATGATGAGACGATACTCCAGCCACCTTTCACTACCAGAACGCTCCTCCAGTTGCTGCTTGATGATGATCTGGTCCTACAAATGACCCCACACGTGCCACTCTTGGATGCTGAGTTCTAGAGATCTCTTATGAGCATTCTACTATTGTGCTGATCGTCGATGATGATAATGGAGACAGGTACCTTGTCCAGTTGCTGTCACATCCCTGCACCCCCTGCACAGCTCATATATGATGTTATACCCACACAGGCCTATTCTACACAGTTTCATGCAGTTGATGCCCCTTGGAGGTACTTTTGCATATTTGGAGGTAGACATGGGCCTACTTTGGTCCTCCTTGGATGATGATGTTGCCTAGGCATGGCCTTGAGACTCTCCTAGCCCTTGATTCTATGTTTGAGGGGCCAAGATTCCCTAAGGAAGAAGGCGCTACTCCTCTTTAGGCTTATATTTGATGTTTTACTTGTCTTTTTTAAGGGGCATGTCTTCACACCCCTTCCATTGACTCTTGTCTTACCTCCTACTAATGGCTAATAGTGGGATTCCCTTACTCGAAAAGCTGCCTCTCACTGTTGGAAGGCCATAATGGGTACTTGCTCGTCTTATAAATCCTTCCTTTTCCTCATTCTTCTTGTTAATGGGTGATAATCTCATGCTGGCCTTATCGTGACCATTTGATTCCTTACTTAGCTAGGATACTTTCCACCTCTAATGATTACCTTACTGGGAGAGCTGGGAGAGAAGGATACTTGTCCATCTTATACCATTTGATGGCATTAGGCTACAATGACCCAAATCCATCAACCAATACATACTTCACCACACGAATGCCACACTCAGTTGTGATGTGGTACCATGGATTTGAGGGGAATGCAGGGTCTTGGTCCTGAGCTCTGCGAATGATTTGAGGGGAAAAAAGAAAGGGTGAGCAAGCGAACTCTCAGCCAATGTCCCTTCAGCCCCACCCAATAAGTAAAATGAATGAAGTCGCTTGTCCTCATCGGACAAGGTGCAAAGCCGCTTGCTCGACCAAAGAGAGAGCAAGGTTTTCTCAAATCTGTTCCAATCAAACTTGGTGCTTGGGCCGAATCTATCGGCTATGTTAGATTGGCTATGTGGGTTGGCTCATTCCTGTCTCGTAGCTTCCCGTGCCGCATTGGGTGGAAGTGGCATTCAACATATGTTTCTTGTTGTTCGCCTGTGGACCCGCCTATCTCGGAAGATGTGGAATTTCATTCGTCCGTTGGATCGCTCCACCCCTGATATGTGGACAGTTGTAGTTCGCCCTTGGACCAGCCCTTACAAGCATTACCTCACTAACATTATCTGGGGTCCTACGTAGAGGTTCTATTTTAAGGAAGAGTTCGAGGATTGAGGTTGAGTTTCAAGGGTCTACATCGAGTGCAATGGTTGCTCGATGTAGAGGTTCTATTTCAAGGGTTGTGATTTCATCGGTTAAGAGTTAAACTTCCTTAAAAGGTATTATGCTTGCGCGCCCCCCCCCCAAAAAAAAAAAAAAGATATTTTAATAGGTGAAACCCATGAATGATAAGGTTTTGTGAATTTTGGACCAAGTAAACATATTTCCTGCTCTGAACTAGGTAGTTCTTCCATGGTTCAATCAGTCTAATTTGGTGGTAACTTGGGATACATCTCCTTGCTCTCTCTGTTTTGTTGAAAACATGGGGGCCCTATTTATCGTGTATGGTGTGGGCAACAGGGTGTGTGCATTGGGGATGTGAGCCAATAGTCGGCCAACAAGCAATTATAACTAAGCAGGGCGATGTATTTCTTTTGGGGAATTGATAAGAATCACCTACCTAACGCTGGGGCTCTCCTTTGTCTGCTCTTTTCGTCCAACAGAATCAGGGGAAGAGTGAGCTCTCAATTGACAGCCTGGCAAGAAGGCATCGATTCCCAAACAACACAGAAGTAATCCATCCGTTTCTGAAAAGAAGTCGTCTGTTCACAGAAGCGATGCCCCAGAAGCCATCCATCCGTGTCACAACCTGCACAGAAGCTATAAATTAACTGCCTACAAGAAGCCATGTCACAAAAGCAACATAAAATAAACCATTCAAAGAAGCCATTCACTCTGGGGTCCTTCACCTGGTCAACCCATTTGATCCACATTACAACAACATTCTACAAATTTTAGATGCCGCTTACTTTTAGTATGTTTGTCCTTTGCAAACACCTTTATGATTTACTTATAATAGGTTCACTTACCTGAACTTATTCAAGGGCTTCCCATAGAGCAGACTGGCTTGGCTCTCGTAAAGCCTATCGTAAAGCATGGCTATCAGCGTGAGCCTTGTCTTAGTGTTTCTGAGCCTATCAAGGTGGGAAAGTCAGTCATTCAATCTATCCAAATAAGGATCTCTCATTCAAAACTACCACAACATATATAAAGAAGCATGTCTGATGGAAATATAATGCTAATTGTTGCAATTACCAAGCTAATAAAAAATTATTGCTTAAATGTGTCCTTCCCCTGAACAAAGTGAAGTAAACGACCCGATAAGTAAGTGCGATTCCCTTCCTTCCCCTCATTCCATTCTGGCATCGGGTAAGTAAGTGAGATTCCCTTCCTTCCCCTCCTTCCATTTTGGCACCCCTTCAGGGAGGTTGGAATCAGGACAGGCAGAATATGCCAGGATATTAGGAAGGAGAGGAGCGAAAAACCATTCGATTGTTGAAAGGCTGCTTCCTTCTATTTCACTAGGTGATTCTGTTCTAGTTGATGAAGGCTAAAGGGTTTCGAGGCTCTTGTTGATAGGTTGAAGGCTCCTGGTTCAACACTTCTGGGTTAAGGCTACAGGTTTCTGGGTTAATAACGTTGTTGCTATCAAAGTCCCTTTCCTCCTTGCTGGATTTGGAAACCATTTAAATGTCAAAATTAAACACAAATTATGATGCATGTGCCAACTTGTAATGATTAAACCAATATTTTAAAATAATAATAAATTTGGAGTATCATTTAAAAAAGTAATGAAATGGAATGCAAATTTAATGGTGAGGCATGTGAAGGTTTTCTATATCTTGATTGATTAAGACTATTACAAAAACGTCGAGGGGCTGTGATAGACAAACAAACAAACATTTCAATTATAATAAAAAATTTAAAAATTATTTTAAGAGAACAAAAATTTTAAAATTTTTAACTTGAATAAAATTTTAAAAATTATTTTAATTAAACATTAATAAAAAATTTCTAGGTTTTATATGATTTACATAAATCTAATTTTTCCATTTAAATCTCAAAATTAAACGTAAATTATGTTATGATGCATGCACCAACTTGTAATGATTAAAACATTATTTTAAAATAATAATAAATTTGGACTATCAAAAAAAGGAAAGAAGTGGATGCAAATTTAATGATGTGGATGGTTAAACGCAAATTAAGTTATGATGCATGCGCCAACTTTTAATGGTTAAACCATTAATTTAAAATAAAAAATAAATTTGGAGTATCAAAAAAAGGGAGGAAGTAGAATGCAAATTTAATGATGTGGATGGTGAAGGTTTTCTATATGTTGATTAAGATTAATGCACGATTACAGGAATGACATCCATTGGTTCTGACAGACAGACTTAAATTTTTTGACACCCTTTTTTTTATCATCGTTTAATTGTAACTTCCTTTTAAATTTTATGACACCCTTTTTTATCGCCATTTAATTGTAACTTGTTAATTTTAGGTATGTTCTATTCTTAGAGCAATTTATTTCAATTTTCACAGTTAGCTCAATAATATTTTCAGATTAGCAATCACATCAGCATTAAAGTAAACTACAAAGAGAACATAAACATAAATCGCATAAGACAAGCCAAGACAAGAGGACACAAGATGTGGCGCTAGCCAGGGACAAACCCCAATGTGGGGAAACCCTTGACCAATTCTTCTTTTATGTTCTTCAATAGTTCAGCAGATAGAGAGAGATGGAGATAGTACATTTTCAATAGAAGTCAACACTTTGACTTTCTATATCTACTTGAGATTAGTTGAAGACATGCTGCTTCAATTGATTCTCCAAGGTGACTTGTTGAATTTAGGTATGTTTTATGTTTAGAAAAATTTATTTAAATTTTGACAGTTAGCAATCATATCAGCATTAAAGTAAACTACAGATAGAACATAAATATAAATCACAGAAAACAAGCCAAGACAAGAGGACACAAGATTTGGCGCGAGGTAGGGACAAACGCCACAATGTGTGGGGAAACCCTTTGATCAAATCTTCTTTTATCTTCAAAGTTTAGTAGAGAAAGGGAGAGAGAGAGATAGTACATTTACAATAGAAGTCAACACTTTGACTTGTCTAGATTTGAGCACAGATCATCTCCTATAATGATGAGATCAGTTGAAGACATTCTGCTTCAACTGATACCTATCATCGTGCTGCATCTGGTCCTCTAGTTGCACCACTGCATGTTGTACCATGCTGCACTAATCATGATTATCATCATGCTGCCCATGTCCATGATCTTATGCATCATAATGCTGCTCAAACTAATGTGCATCATCATCATGCTGCTACCCCTGCGAATGTATCATTGTACTGCCCATGCAGATGATCTCATAGCGCTGCCCACCATGCTGCTGCCACTGCCTTCTCGTTGCTTCATCATACTGCAACAATTTGCTTATGTTGATATCAACCTTAGCTGCTTGCTATGGCTTGCAGCCTAGCAAAGAAGCTAAGCTATAGTTCCACACAGTCCCATCTTAAACAATCCTTCTATTTTCATGCTGTCCCCTATAGCAATACTTGAGACCTTGTTAGCAGTGACTGGAACCTTCTTGTGATCAGGGCAGATAGAGGCTTCATCAAACAATGTATAGATGAGATTATATCTTCTTCTTGACAACAGTTAGAGCTCTATTTATAACTTCATTATATAACGTATAGAGGCAACATATGTCTTATTTAGGACTGCGTATGAATAGTAGCTCTTAGTACTTTTTCATAACAACATTACTATGCCATTCTGGACTTGTGTATGTATATGTCTTCATACACAGCATATTATTGTCTTATTGACCAGCGAATTCATGTAGTTGCGCATTATCTTCATTGCTACGTATATTATATGCATTCTGGACCAGCGTATATACATGTCTTCATATACAGCATATTATGACTTATTGACTAGCGAATGCGTTCACTCCACTGCTACGTATATTATATGCATTCTAGACCAGCTTATATACATATCTTTTCATACACAACGTATTATGTCTTATTGACCAGCAATGTCTCATTGACCAGCGGATTCATGTAGCTTCTTGCTCCTTGATTGCGGCTCCTTTCTTCTTGGCTGTGGCTTCACCTTTTTGCAAGTTCAGTCTTCTTTTGGACTGCGGCTATTACTTCTAGATAGCGTAGTGTATAAGGTTTCTATACAATGTTTTAGGGCCTGTACATAAGGCTTCTTGACAGCGTGTATTGAGCCTTTCCTTAACCACATTGACTTGCAGCTAGGGCATGGCTTGACTATGGTCAGAATACTCCTTAGACAGCGTATAAGTGTCTCCATTTGTAGATCAACCTGCGGCTAGGGCATCACCATTATACCAACATATGATTCTAGGTGTCTCACTCCTTCTCCAAAAACCCAAGACGTGGAGAGGAGGAGATCACCTCAAGAATGTGTTGCAAATGACATCAAAAGTCTTCTATTTATACCAAAAAGGTATAGGTTGAATAGACATGACGTTTGGGCTTCTTGAGCCTACATAAGTTGCTGGTCGGCTTGATAATAATTCCATAATCAAAATAAATTCATATCTCCATAAATAATTATCAGAATCGGATGATCTTTAGATCAATCTTACACCTCTCGACGAGAGGGATCCAATAAAAATATTAGTTGCCATAAATAAGCTGACCCACATGGAGTTTGGCCCTAGTTGCCAATTTAACACTCCCTCTCAACTAGGGAGAACTCCATTCGCTGATCCATATGTTCGATTGTACTATCACTATCATCAGTGCCTTGCATTGCTCTACCTAGCTCTGCACAGCTCTGCTAGCTCTGCTCTTGCTCTGCTCAACTCTGCTGGCTCTGCTCTGCTTTGCTCAATTTAGCTCTGGTGAACTATGAAAAAGAAGAATTGATCGAGAATGTTTCATTCCATTCTCTACTGACCCGAAGTCAATCTCAGAGTGCGTACCACTGGTCCTAAAATAGTGTCAACCGACCCAAAGTCAACGTCATAGTGGGTACCACTCCTACCACTGGTCCTAGACCAGTATCATTGATCCCAGATTAATGAAAGTCATCCTAGCGTAGGGAGTACGGTAGATACAATGATGCGTCCATCGGTACTACTATGGTCCCTATCTTCATTTCCCTGCTCATTGATCAGATGAGAGGTACTTCCCATGAGTCCCAGACTACATGGGTAGGATGCCTCGACAGGAGAACTTAATCAATCCCGTCCTCATAGGAGAACTAATCATCCTGCTACAATTGTCATGGAGAACACATCATCCAGAACTCACAGGAGAAATAATCATCCTGCTACACAGGAGAACGAATCATCCTGTCCATAGGACAGAGAATCATCCTATCCCAGTGCGCACCATCAGGGGAGGGTGAGTCACCCTGTGGTCGTATGTTGCTCCAGTAAGAATCGCAAGCCCCCAGAGCTCTCAGAGCTCAATGTATGCAACATGCAGGACCCTTTTACAAAGGTCTCTCGACAACTCCAAGTTGTAAAGGAAAATCACAGACTTGATCTTTCCCCGGGGCTTTGTCAAAATGTCAGCAACATGTACATCAGTCTCAATGCGATGGAGCCTCCTTGCTCATCGTCTTACCATATCCCAGATAAGGTAGTATCTGATGTCTATCTGCTAGAGCAATCATCGAATACGGGATTCCTTAATAATCGAATCCCACCTCTGGTTGTCACAGAGAATCACAGTGGTATTTATCATGGGTACAAATAGCTCACTAAAGAGCTTCCCCAACCAGGTAGCTTCATACGAGGTCATACTCATAGTTATATATCCGGTCTCGGCAGTACTTATAACAACCGACTTTTGCTTCTTGCTCATCCATGATATCGAAACAGAATCCAAAGAGAATCGACACTGAAAAGTGCTCTAGTGATCCTTCACACTACATGCCTAGTCAGCATTCGAATAGTCATGCTGTTTTCATATTTCCGGCAGTGTATCTCAATCCATGAGAGATTGTGCCCCGAAAATATCTCAGAAGATTCTTGGCACCAATCCAGTGAGGCTCAACCAAATATGAGCTCCCAGTGCTAACTACAAAACATATGTCTGGAATCCAACTCCCTCTTACTTTTGCAAATGAGAGGGTCTGCACCTGTCAGAAATAGTTCATCTGCATAAGGTGCCGGTATGAGAGGTCTATCATCCACAACCTTCGGATAATGGTTTGGATCGGTTTCACTCCTAGTGAATCTCAGCTTCATCAAACAGCTATCAGTCCTCTCATGCTACGCCCGGGGTGTTTTGCTTCAAGCCATAGAGGGCTTTCTTCCACCTGTGTACATGAGATTCCCATTCATGAATCTCCAAAAACTCACTGGTTGTTTCAAACCTGTGGACCTGCTACATGAGGGGAATGGTCCCCTTGTAAGAATTTCCTTCGGTACATCTCAAACATGTACTTTCATGCTCTTTTTGAATTCAGGTTTCCCTGTCACCATCTGACTCACAGACCTCTGTTGCTATGTGTCAATGGACATGGTCCCCAATGTACTTCATGTAAGTTAATACAACCCTGAACTCAAAAGCATCTAAGAAATTTCTATTTTCAAACACATACCTTACCATTGACGAATGCCACCTTGAAACCTTCGACTTCCACTCTTGGGGTTCCTTGCTTCCTTGAAGAGTCAGCCGTGCCCTTGATGACTTGCATCTCTGCCATTCAGACACTTATTTGCATAAGGGTCAAACTTATAACCAAGACATTTGCCTTTCCTTCCACCCTTAGATCCGAACTTCCCAATGAAGTGATCTTTAGATGGGCCATCAGAAACTTCCACTGTGCCATTCTGATAACATTCTCTGCTTCGACTTCTCCCTAGGTGAATTATGAGGAACCCATTGATCCTTTCGTCCTTGTCCCCGCTATCTTTGGTGATTGCTCTTTCACTCTTGCTTGGGCATTGTCTTCGCCTCAGCTCTGATTCCATGTTGAATTTAGGTATGTTCTATGCTTCGAACAATTTATTTAAATTTTCACAGTTAGCAATCGCATCAGCATTAAAGTAAACTGCACATAGAACATAAATATAAATCGCATAAGACAAGCCAAGATAAGAGGACTCAAGATGTGGTGCGAGCCAAGGACAAACCCCACAATGTGTGGGGAAACCCTTTGATAAAATCTTCATTTATCTTCAAAGTTCAACAAAGAAAGAGAGAGAGAGAGAGAGATAGTACATTTACAATAGAAGTCAACACTTTGACTTGTCTAGATCTGAGCATAGATCATCTCCTATAACGATGATATCAGTTGTAGACATTCTGCTTCAACTGATACCTATCATTGTGCGGCATCTGGTCCTCTAGTTGCACCACTGAATGCTGCACCATGCTACACTAATCATGATTATCATCATGCTGCCCATGTCCATGATCTTATCCATCATAATGCTACTCAAACTAATGTGCATCATCATCATGCTGCTGCCCCTGCTAATGTATCATTGTACTGCCCATGCACATGATCTCGTAGTGCTGCCCACCATGCCGCTGCCTTTGCCTATGTCTTATTGTACTGCCCATGCACATGATCTCATAGTGCTGCCCATCATGCTGCTGCAACTGCCTTCTCGTTGCTTCATCACGCGGCAACAATTTGGTTCTGTTGATATCAGCCTTAGCTGCTTGCTATGGCTTGCAGCCTAGCAAAGCAACTAGGCTATAGTTCCACGCAGTCCCATCTTAAACAATCCTTCTATTTTCATGCTGTCTCCTATAGCAATACTTGAGACCTTGTTAGCAGTGAGTGGAACCTTCTTGTGATCAGGGTAGATAGAGGCTTCATCAAACAGTGTATTTATGAGATTATATCTTCTTCTTGACAACAGTTAGAGCTCTATTTATAACTTCATTATATAGCGTATAGAGGCAGCGTATGTCTTATTTAGGACTGCATATGAACAATAGCTCTTAGTACTTTTTCATAACAGCGTTACCATGTCATTCTGGACCTGCGTATATAGATGTCTTCATACACAGCGTATTATTGTCTTATTGACCAACGAATACATGTAGCTGTGCATTCTCTTCATTGCTATGTATATTATATGCATTCTAGACCAGCGTATATACATATGTCTTCATACACAATGTATTATTGTTGAAATTTGGTATCGGAGGACAGGTGGTTCCCTAAGGCTTTGATCTTTGACCTAGGGAAAAGTGTCCAAAAGAATTTAATTTTTCTCCTAAAGTGACTCCATAATTTTTATAAAGTCAAATCTAATTTAAAAGTGACTTTGAGTGATAAAGTTACTAAAGTCTAATTTTAAAGTGACTTTAATAAAGTCAATGTAAAATTAGAAAGGAAAAGTGACTTTGGACATAAATGACTAAGTGGGTCTTTATTAAAGTGGGGTGAATTAAAAAATAGAAAGTGAGATTTAAATGAGCATTTAATCTCAGCCCTAGATCTCAATCTATTTCAGCCATTGGATTTGGGGATCACCCAAAAGCCACTTAGGGTTGGATTAAAGAAGGAAAATGAGGAAAAGGTCATTCATTCTTTCATGAGCAGATTGAGAGCAAAAAAGCAAGGGAGATTTCTGGACAGGGAGGAGAAGGAGACAGCAGCTTGGCACACATTCCAAGGCAGCATTTTAACAAATCCGTACAGTTGAGTTAGCACACAGTAAAAGGCAGCATTTGGGCACGATTTTCTAGAAATAAGTACAACAAGTGCACAGATTTTGAGGAGGCCGTACAACAGATTTTGAGGAGGCTGTACAACAATTTTCAAAGAGGCCGTACAATAGTTTTTGTGGAGGATGTACAACAAATTTGAAGGAGGCCGTACAATAGTTTTCAAGGAGGCAGTACAACAGTTTTTTGTGGAGGCTTTACAATAGATTTGGAGGAGGCCGTACAACAGTATTGCTGTTCTGTTTTTGCTATGTACAAGTTTTCCAGTTGGCCGTGAGGCACGGAAAACGAGATAAGTTGTAAAAGTTAGCTTGCTGATTTTTTGCGGAATATTTCTCTTACTGTAAAAACATTTTCCAGAAATAATAAGGAGCTCTTGAACTGGTTTTCCCCAAGAGTTGTAGGGGGTTTTTCCAGGGTCACCTTGACAAAAAATCACTGCGTTTAAATGTGTTAAATGGCTGTTTGTACTTGCTGATTTTTATTTCTACATTTTTCAGCATTCTGTAAAATTTCCAGAATTTGTGTTTTCAGCAATATTTATTTTTCAGTAGTTGAATGTATGGATATGGCAAAGGGCATTTAACTATTTTGGAGAAATAAGGTGAAACTGAAAACCGGGGTGGGAAATGAAATTTTTTTACATGGTATCAGAGGTTGAGTGTTGAAGTGCAGTTTGGGACAACAAGGAGGAAAATTACAACCTGCTGATTTTTCACTCAGAAAATTCCAGCAAGCTGATTTTTCACAAACAACAGTTTTATCTTTACTACAACAGTGCTATTTTTCAGTTTTAGGACAGTAGGATGTCATTGGGATTGAGGGTGGAGGATAGGTTGGATGGGCATAACAATTATAGCGTTTGGAATGAAAGAATGCAGAGTATCTTTGAGAAGGCAGAAGTCTGGGACATTATGGTGCATACCACACAGAACCCTGTTGTTGTACCTACTGATGCTACTCAGTTGGCTGATTATAATAAAAAGAACAACAAGGGTAAGAGACTGATTCTAGACGAAGTCAAAGACCATTGCATTCCTCATGTGAGAGGAAAGAGAATTGCCCATGAGATGTGGACAACATTGTCCAATCTCTACCAGAGTACCAATGAGAACCGGAAAATGGTCCTGAAGGAGAAGCTGAAAACCATTAAGATGGGTAATGATAGTGCAACTGGATATCTCACAAAGATTACTAATGTGAGAGATGAGTTGGCAGCAGTTGGAGAGGTCATTCCACCCACTGAGTTGGTGCGGATTGCAATGAATGGCCTCCCCCGTTCATGGATGAACTTTGCTGATGGAGTTTGTGCACGTGAGACCCTTCCCACATGGGAGAGATTTTGAGATGATTGCATTCAGACAGAGATCAGGAAAGGTCAGCTTGGGGCAGCCAAGCCAGTTGAGCAAGATGAGGATGTAGCACTGTTGGCAGGAGGCATGAAAGGCAAAGGGAAGAAGCAGGCTTCCACAAGCAATGGTGGGGGAAAAGGCAAAGGTAAAGGTAAACAGGGTAACACACAAAAGGACTATTCCAAGGTGAAGTGTTGGAATTGTCAAAAGATGGGACACTATGCACTTGTGTGTCCGGAGAAGAAGAAGAAGAAGGGGAAGAACTAGAGCATGGCAGCTTCAGCAGAGGTTGAGGACTTTGCATATCGTTCTGACCGGGAGTTTAGGTTCATTCCCTGTGAGTCCTCTAGTGCAGGATCACCTGCCACACAGGTTCAGAGGGAGCATGCTTTTCCCTCGATTAGCGGAGCATCTTCGAGTATCTGGTATGTGGACAGTGGGGCTTCACATAACATGATAGGATTCTGTGAGTACTTCTAAGAGCTTTTAGAGAGTGGCACTGATATAGAGGTAGTACTTGGTGATGACAGAGTTGTTAGAGCAGTCGGTGTGGGGACACTGACATTTCAGAGGGAGTCCAAACCTCCCTTGAAGGTGTCAGATGTTCTTTATGTGCCATGGATGAGGAAGAACCTCATATCCGTCTCAGATTTGGAGGACATAGGATATGAGGTACTGTTCAGGGGAGGACAGGTGTTGATGTATCCCAGAGGCACTCCAGCTAATTCAGCTAGAGTGATAGGTGTACGCCATGCAAAGGTGTACAAGTTTGCATTCCAGCCCCTTTTGGCATTGAGCAGTAGTACCGACAGCAGAGCTAGCAGTTCTGAGCTGTGTGAGATTTGGCACCGCAAGATGGGGCATATGTATCATGGAGCCTTGAGGACCTTGTAGGAGATCACTACAGGTGTGCCAGATTTCAGTACTGATCACTTTGATACTTGCAGAGGATGTGCGATGGGCAAGTTTTCCAAATTCCCTTTTCCCAGTAGTGATAGCAGAGCGACTGGGATACTTGATTTGATTCATTCTGATGTGAGCGGTTGGATGCCTCATGTTTCCTTGAGTGGATATGAGTACTATGTTTTATTCATTGATGATAACTCCAGGAGGACCTGGATTTATTTCTTGAAGACGAAGAGTGAGGTCTTCAAGCGGTTTCAGGAGTTTAGAGCTCTTGTGGAGACACAGACAGGTCGGAAGATCAAGTCCCTAAGGTTGGACAATGGCGGAGAGTACACCCTTGGAGAGTTTGTTGACTATTGTACAGAGGTAGGCATTAGGAGGGATTTCATTGTTCCTTACAACCCCCAATAGAACGGGGTTGTGGAGAGGAATAACAGATCCATTGGAGCGGCTGCTAAAGCCATGTTACATGATCAGGGGTTGCCATTGTTCTTGTGGGCAGAGGCATACACAGCTGTTTATTTGCAGAACAGGAGTCTGCATCGTGCCTTGGGGCACATGACTCCGGAGGAGGCCTTTTCTTGGAAGAAGCCTGATATTGGTCATCTTCGTATCTTTGGGTGCATTACATACTCCTACATACCCAAGGAGAAGAGGACCAAACTAGAGCCCACCGCAGAGAAGGGTATCTTTGCGGGCTACAGTGAGACCTCATAGGCCTTTCGGATTTACATTCCTGCACAGAGGAAAGTTGTTGTCCGGCGGGATGCGAAGTTCGAGGAGGACAGGGCCTTTAGGAGGTCACAGGAGTTAGAGTATCTGGATCAGCCAGACCCTCAACAACAGTTGAGTCAGTCGCAGGGATCCAGTGGGCAGGGATCAGGAGGGTTCAGAGGTACATCTATGACGATGTCAGGTCTTTCAGTGAGCAGTGGCTCGCTGAGCCAGAGGGGTGGTGCTCTGGGCAGCATGCAGAGCAATCCATAGAGCCGTTCACTAGGGAGTCCACTGATGGACAGTTCACACGGTACCTCAGTTTCTACAGGTTGAGGTGTAGGCAGGAGGACAACAGACAGACAGTCAGGAGTTGAGGCTCTTGATGATGATGATGAGGAGGAGTTTCATTCTCCAATGGGAGAAGTATGCTCAGGGAAGAGGAAGCCCAAGTGGCTTCAGGACACCTTGAGAGATGCCACATCTGTTGCTGAGCCTAAGAGGCCGGTCAGAGGAGTAGACCACCTGAGAGGTTTTGTAGCTATATGGCAATGGCTACCAGCATCCTTTACTCTGAGCCTTCTAGCTATGAGGAGGCAGCTAGCCAGCAAGTCTGGAGAGAGGCCATGCAGGAGGAGTATTCTTCTATCATGAAGAATGATGTTTGGGAGGTGGTGCCAAGGCCTGAGGGAAAATCCGTAGTTACTTCCAGATGGCTTTACAAGGTAAAGCATGCTGCAGATGGCAACATTGAGAAATTCAAAGCGAGGTTTGTGGCTAGAGGGTTCTCCTAGGTAGAGGAGACCTTCGCTCCCGTGGATCGATATACTTTGATCCGCTCCATTATATCAATAGCAGTAGATATGGGTTGGAAGATCCACCAAATGGATGTGAAGACTGCATTTCTCAATGGCTTCATACAAGAGGAGGTGTACATTGAGCAGCCACAGGGCTTTGAGGGGCATGGGAAGGAGTCCCATGTGTGCAGACTGAAGAAGGCCCTTTATGGCCTGAAGCAAGCTCCCAAAGCTTGGTACTCCAGGATAGATACATACTTGCAGGGGATGGGTTTCACAAAGAGTGAGGTAGATCCAAACCTTTACTATATTGTGATAGGTGAGGAGCCTGTCATTCTGGTGCTGTATGTGGATGACTTGATCATTACAGGTGCAGAGAGACTCATAGAGCACTGCAAGAGAGATCTTATGGCGTAGTTTGAGATGAAGGACATCGGCTTGATGCATTACTTTTTGGGTTTGGAGGTGTGGCAGGAGGAGGGGCATTTCTTCCTGGGGTAGGGGAAGTATATTGTGGACATCCTTGGCAGATTCCACAGGGAGGATTGTAAACCCATGTCGACACCAATGATCACCAACTGGAAGAAGCTTCATGCTTCGGATTCCGAGTTGGTGGATCCCACATTGTACAGGCAGCTGATT
Organism: Pinus taeda; assembly: GCA_000404065.3. Classification (NCBI taxonomy): domain Eukaryota; kingdom Viridiplantae; phylum Streptophyta; class Pinopsida; order Pinales; family Pinaceae; genus Pinus; species Pinus taeda. Next base: position 105,249 of record APFE030606184.1, read on the forward strand.
GGTTCCTTGATGTATTTGGTCAACACTAGACCAGATATTTGTTTTGCAGACAACGTGATGAGTCAGTTTACGTGTGAGCCTAGGAAGGTTCACTGGGTGGCTGCAAAACACATTTTGTGGTACTTGCAGGGGATAGTGGATTATGGTCTGGACTACAGGCAGGGGGATGGAGTGAGATTGGCAGGTTATACTAATTCTGATTGGGCAGGTTGTGCTTCTGATAGGAAGAGCACTTTAGGGTGTTGTTTTGGGTTGGGTTCGGCAGTAGTGTCATGGTTTAGCCGGAAGCAGCAGTCAGTAGCATTGAGTTCAGCGGAAGCAGAGTATATGGCAGCCAGCCTAGCTAGTTGTGAGGCCATCTGGCTTCGCAAGATGGTGTTTGGCTTATTTGGTCAGCCGTTGAGACTTCAGTGATTTACTGTGATAATTAGAGTTGCATTAAACTCACGGAGAATCCAGTATTTCATGACAGGTCAAAGCATATCGGGATCAAATATCATTTCATCAGAGACTATGTTCAGAAGGGCGCTGTGAAGCTTGAGTATATTCCCACTGATGAGCAGGTTGCAGATATTCTTACCAAATCCTTACCATGGGGCAAGCATGTCTACTTCAGAGACAAGATGGGTGTGGTGAGGAATACCTTCCTCAGTAAGAGGGAGTGTTGAAATTTGGTACCGGAGGACAGGTGGTTCCCTAAGGCTTTGATCTTTGGCCTAGGGAAAAGTGTCCAAAAGAATTTAATTTTTTCCTAAAGTGACTTTATAATTTTTATAAAGTCAAATCTAATTTAAAAGTGACTTTAAGTGATAAAGTTACTAAAGTCTAATTTTAAAGTGACTTTAATAAAGTCAATGTAAAATTAGAAAGGAAAAGTGACTTTGGATATAAATGACTAAGTGAGTCTTTATTAAAGTGGGGTGAATTAAAAAATAGAAAGTGAGATTTAAATGAGCATTTAACCTTAGCCCTAGATCTCAATCTATTTCAGCCATTGGATTTCGGGATTCCCCAAGAGTCACTTAGGGTTAGATTAAAGGAGGGAAAGGAGGAAAAAGTCATTTATTCTTTCATGAACAGATTGAGAGAAGGAGAACAAGAGAGCAAGGGAGATTTCTGGACAGTGAGGAGAAGGAGGCAGCAGCTTGGCATACATTCCAAGGCATCGTTTCAGCAAGTCTGTATAGCTGAGTTAGCACACAGTGAAAGGCAGATTTTGGGCACGATTTTCTAGAAAAGTCGTACAACAGTTTTGGTTCAGATTCCAAGGAGGCCGTACAGCAAGTTAGCATGGAAATCGAGGAGCAGAAAATCTGAAGTTTGCTGGGATGTTTTTTCAAGAGAGACCATACAACAAGTGGTTGTACCTTGGCACACTTTTCTAGGCAGAAATCCATATAGCTGTACTACTATTTTCTGCAAAGAAATCGAGGAAAATCATACAACAGCATTTATGACAGCTTGTACGCTTTTCTAGGCAGTGTGTACAGCAGCATTTAAGGCTGAAATTTTGGCACAAAAATCGAGGAGGCCATACAACATTTATTGTTGTTCTGTTTTGTTGTTTGCAAGTTTTTCCATTTGGCTGTGAGGCACAGAGAACGAGATAAGTTGTAAAAGTTTGCTTGCTAATTTTTTTTGCTGAATATTTCTCTCACTGTAAAAAGCATTTTCTAGAAATAAGAAGGAGCTTTCGAACTGGTTTTCCCCAAGAGTTGTAGGTGGTTTTTCTAGGGTCACCTTGACCAAAAATCACTGTGTTTAAATGTGTTGAATAGTTGTTTGTATGTGCTGATATTTATTTCTGCATTTTCCAGCATTCTGTAATATTTCCAGAATTTGTGTTTTTAGCAAAATTTATCTTCTAGTTGTTGAATGTATGGATATGGGAAATGGCATTTAACTATTTTGGAGAAATAAGGTGAAACTGAAAACCGGGGTGGGAAATGAAAAATTTCTACAGAAAATTGCAGAACAACTGAATATCCCGCATATCTGACACAATGATTGGCACTCCTACATTAATGCACTTTCATAATCACATGCTAGGATCACTAAGGGAGAGGGTGAGCTTATCCGGGTTCATTCATGGCATGGTCAATATTCTCCAGATGATGGTTATCCCCTCATCTTCACAGCACACAAGCCCCCTATCACCGATTGGTGGTAGCGTTCACTTTGGAAGTTGAAAGCTCCACCCAGAACAAGACTATTCATGTGATGTATTCTTCACAATAAAGCTCCCACAAGGGATAATATTCAAGGGCGAACATTTCATGGCCCTGCCTAGTGCACCCTTTATAAGCAGGAATCTGAGGTCACTGATCACCTTTTTTTCACTGCCCTTGCACCATATCCATTTGGTACAATGTTCTTACATCCCTTCAACTCTCCCTGCATTGGAAAGGTAACAATCTTTTGGAAGCTTTCCAATTGTGGTGGTCTGCTGCTCATCCTAACAAGGCTAGGAATATCCCTCTACTGATCAGTTGGTGCATTTAGCTACAGAGAAACAAATATATTTTCCCTAATCATATACCGTATTGGCCTTAAGCGACTGCACATATCATCTCAATAGACAACAACATCCCAGAGGATGATCGCCCCCACACCACTCGCATAATCACAACAGAGAACATTGACATGAACATCCCTTGAGCTTACTTCCATGGTTCTACACAACAACAGGGATGTGGGGGGGGGGGGGGTGTCCTTTTTCACATATATGATAATCATTTTTACAAAATACAAATGGGCCTGGGAGATGGAACAAATAATTTTGCTGAGCTTATTACTCTCAGACACTTGCTTTATTTTTCACTTAAGAAGGTTTGCACTCGCATTCATATTTTTGGTGACTCAAAACTCGTCTAACTTGGTTTAATAATCAATTTTCATGTCACGTGCACATTCTCTTACATATATTGGATGGGATATATCTTTTGATATCTCATTTTGACTATATCTCTTTTCATCACATATACACGGAGCGCAACCAGGTTTCTGACAGATTATCCAAGGAGGTTGCGCTCTAGCCTCGGGGGCACTGGTTGATTCAGGAGCAGACAAACCAAGACTTCTACCAATACTTTCACAGACCATATGATTATCTGGCACATGATGGGGCCAACAGGCCCTGATTAGATGTTATTTTTTAGAGATGGCTGTGTATATATTTATTTCAGCTTTTTTATGTATATATTTTTACATACATCCCTTATTATATTCCCATCTTGGGAAATTTTGAATAGCTACACTCAGACAGTGGCCACAACCACCCTTATAGCATATGCCCTTAAGCATCTACAACATGATATTTTCAACATGTTAATGAAAATTGCGATTTTTCCTTGGAAAAAAAAGGTTAATAATATCCATGGTAAAATTGGGGCGGATGTCCATGGTTAATAATTTTTTTTATATTGTAAGTTTTTATGTGCCTACTAATTAAATCTAAATATGGCTATGAAATCATTATTATTCCTTGCAAAGGTAAAACTCTAACAATTGATTTGTCTTTTGATAGCATTGACCATTGCAAATTATAATGTTTAACTTTGAAAAATTAATAATTATTTTTCAATATTATTAAGAAAAATAAATTTCAAACATTTTATTGGACCATAACTTGAAGACTTTATTGTAACATTTGCACAATGTAATGCCATGTGGATAAACTTCCATATATATAATTTACAGATATTTTTGCAATATTCATGAATGGGTTTTAGATATAAAATATTTGAAAATAACTTAAATAACATGTCTACCATCAATTACTTCCCACCATAATTTAAACATGTCTTTGCATAAAAAAGGGATAGAAATAAGATGTAAAAAATACACTTGGAGAAGTTATTTCCCACCATTATTTATGTTTTTTTTAACACTTATGCAGAAGTAAAAATGTAAATGTGTAGACTTTTACTACGCACCAAAGTTTATTCAAGTTTTTTTGTTTGAGCAAACAAAGTTATTGTCAAGGAAAAACTATATGCTGATTTGTCTATCAACTATTATTAATTAACATTGACCAAAGTAACTTATAATTATTTATGCAATTTTTCTTACAGTTGGAGGGGCTAAACTCACTTGGAAAACAAAATTATAATATAACAAATTGAATTTTATTATTTTTAACTTTTTATTATTAATCGAGCCAAGATTTAAATGTTTAATTGGTTATGCATTACTTTTAACATTTTATTATTTTTTTAATTGAGCCCACATGTAAATGTAAATGTTTATATTAAATGTTAAACATGCCTACATATCTACCTCTATATCCATTTTTAATTAGGGTCGAATTAACATTAGATTAAATTTGCTAAATGTTAAATTTTAAATGTTAAACATTTACACTTGACATCTACCCCATATTCGTTGTGCTTCTCGGCGCAATAAAAAATTAGAAGTAATATAGAACCCAAAATAGGGGAGATGTTGTAGTGTGCAAATAAATGTTAATGTTGATTCAATTGATAATAAAAAGTTAAAAGTAATAAAAATAATAAAATTCAATTTGTTATTTCATAATTTTGTTTTGTAAGGTAGAGTATTCCCTCCAACTCAAGTTTTAAATTATGTTTTAGGTTATAAATCATTATAACTTACATTGATCATTGTTGAATTACGATAAACAAATTTTATAGTCTTGCTTTGGCACGAAATAATAAATTAAGATGTGAAATGGATAAATAAATTGTTTGCTTACGCAAAAGAACTTGCATAAATTTTGGTGGACACATTTACAATTTTATTCCTAAGTGTTGAAGAAAACATAAATAATGGTGGGAAGTAACTTCTCGTAAGCATATTTATTTATATTTTACTCATATCATTTTTTTATGCAAACACTTGTTTAAATTATGGTGGGAAGTAATTGATTCTAAATATGTTGAGTATGAGATGTTTTCAAGGATTTTTTTGGATGGATTTCCTTTTCTATTTTTTTTCTTCTCCGAATAACAAATCATAACTTACAATTAATAAAAATTGAAAAGTACATTATGAATGTGCATCATGCACTCTCGAAAAGGCCATCAGCCCAAGAGGCCAATAAAGATATGTTAAAACATGGACAAATTTGTCCAGAAATGATCCATCATAAAATTGTCTATCATATGAGTCATATAAGGTCATATATACATCTATACAAAAAGTTAACATAACTATGTGAGTTGAGTTGTTCAAAAATAAATATATATATCGATCTCCATGATAATCAAAATATAAATCCTGGTTGTAAAATCATGAATCCAGTAGTGTTCCCTCCATGAAGGGTCAGTGATAAGAAACTTGTTCCTGTCCATTTAAATACTATGTGATCTGTCGTAGTCCCATAACTTGAGCAATGCCTTCCTTAGACAGGGTATCAACGATTGTGTTCCTTTCTTTGTAAATATGACAGTATGAAACATAGTTAAAAGATTGTTTTAAAAGATGAATTTCCTTAATGATCAAACAATAATGTGTGCTTGTGAGATCTAACAGTGTTATTGAACCAATTTACAACATTCATCGAGTCACCAAAGTTTTGAATTTTGTGAACTCCCAACTCAATGGTGAACAAAAGAAGCATCTTAAGACTCACACGTTTTGAGAAATTATTAATGCCAGGGTCCAAACCACTTTCCAACTTGTATAAATCATTTTGGGAGGAATATAATATGACTCCCCAA
>APFE030606184.1:115861-146110 GCA_000404065.3 Pinus taeda
TTCACGGAATCAACCTCTCCCCGTCGAGGTGGCCATGAGGGCTTGACCCTTGGGCGAGCAGAGTGAGCGGGTAGCTGCATGCAACGCCTTGTTTGCCCAGGGCCGAGCCCCTGCAGCCACTTGGGCGGGGGGAGGTCTAGGAGGTCAATTCCTGGAATCGACCTCCCCCCGTCCAGGTGGTCATAGGGGCTTGGCCCTAGGAGGACGAGGTGTTGTGCACAATTCCCTGTCCACCCAGGGCCCAACCCCGTGGCCACCTGGGCCAGAGTTAATTTTTTTATATATACAATTTGTTATTTAATTATTATTATTATTATTATTTAAGTTATTTATTATTAATAATTTTTTGTTTTGTTTTTTTTGTTTTTTGTTTTTTTTTTGGTTTTTGTTTTAATTTAAAAAAATGTTTCGTGTTGTTTTTTTTAAATTATGTTGTTGTTGTTTTTCTGAATTTTTACCTTTTAATTTTAACTTTTACAATTAATTTTATTTTTTTTTGTCATGATAATTTTTTTTTTTTTTTACCAACATGAAAATCACCAACATTTAAAAGAATTTAACCACACTTAATACATAGAAAATTTAAAGTGTAAAAAAAAAAGCCCTCTAAACAAAAATGGTTGATGTTGCATAAGCACTTTCCAAAATTAGCATGAAAATCATTAACATTATGAAACAAATGCATGACGCATAAAAAAATTTAAAGTCTCAAAAATAAGCCCTTTAAAAAAATGGGTTGATGTTGCATCAAGACTTTTCAAAATCAACATGAAAATCAATAACATTTAAAAAAAATGTTACATAAGAAAATTTAAAGTGCCAAAAAAATGCTAAAAAAAGGTTATTCTGAATAACCACTTTTCAAAATCGGGTGTTTTTTTTGCTACCTCAGAAAAAGGGGTTATTGGTAACTTTCTCATTTGATTGTTAACAATGTTTTGAACAAAACATATTGTATTTATCTAGATTCTTTGATTAATGCAATACAAATAGTAAGGGGTTTTGAGCGGTTGCTTTCTCTTAAATAAATCTTTGTGTATGTGTGTTGAATCTTGACGCATGTTAATGATTTGTGTTCTAGATCGTGAATTTGCGTCCGTGGATTAATAGATTAGTTTCTAGTTTTGTGATTTAGAATTTTTCATGAGAAATTTAGAATCTACACATTAATTTCTATTGGAAGAGTGAAGAAGAAAGACATAAAGAGAGAAACGTTGACAAAGAGAGAGGGAGTGACAAGGGAGAGATGGAGAGAGAGTGAGGGAGAGAGGAAAGCGGGAGGGAAGAGGGAGCGAAAGAGATAGTGTGGAGAGGGTGTGTATATGTTTGGGGTGAGATAGAGAAACAAAGAAGGAGAGATAAAGATATAACTGTGGGGGGGAGAGAGGGAAGAAGAGAGAGATAGAGAGAGAGGGAGGGAAAGATAGATAGATATGGAAAGAGATATATAGATATACATGGCACAGAGAGAGAGAGATTGGGAGATAGGAAGGGGAAGGGAGATAGACACAAAGGTGGAGGGGAGAGAGGGAAGAAGAAAGATATACACATAGACAAATACATATATTATATAGTATTATATAATATTGAACATTATTAACCATAGAGGAAGAGGAAATAAGATTTTTACAAAAAATAAAAGAAGTTGGATTTAAAAAGCCATGAATATTTTGGTTTTTCATTGAAATAGATGCATTGATTTTAGTGTAGATGTTGATTTCCAATCCTATTTGGTTGATTGCATTTGATGCATTGACTTCAATATTATTGTTGCTTTGTAATCCTATTTGATTTCTTGCAGTGGAAGCATTGATTTCAATGTAAATGTTGATTTTTGATTTAATGTAACTAGATGTATGGCGTACATTAATTTTAAATAATTAGATTAATAATGTACACTGATTTCAACGTGAACACAACAAAATTATTGATGATGTGGATTGATTTATTGTATAATTATATTAATAATGTACATTGATCTCAACGGGAGCACAAAAAAATTATTGATGACGTGCATTGATTTATGTGTTACAATAATTCAACTATAATAAAATACTTGAATTTTCATCTTAAATGAAATGTTCACTTAACTAAAATGTTTGCTTCTTGAAACTATAAACTATTTGTAATTAACTACATTCTTATTATTCTCACTTTCCATCATTCAACATTTTTAATCACTTTGCATTCAAACAAGGTAATAGAAAACAACTACCATTGAAACTACTTGGGGTTTAACACTTTATAAGTTATAATGATTGACATTGGAGAAAATTACTATTAATATTGGAAAGCAAGAGAGACAAGCTATGACATTTATTACAATAACTCCAATTAAAGATTTGAATGTTCTACGATTTCAACTGCCCTTTTCATATGATCGATATGAAAATATGGCAAAACTAATAGCTGTGACGATAAGAACAATAAAATAAAATAGTTTGAGATTGATCATAATGAATACTATTTGTAATTGGCTACATTCTTATTATTCACATTTTCTATTGTTCAACATTGTCATTGTTACTTTGCATTCAAAATTTTTATTTAATCATTTTCATCATTCAAGTTATTAACAATGTCTCTCATCTCAACAAATTGAGGTAATTGAACAAAGTTAAAATTAAAATGATCACATTAATCTTAGGCATATTTAACATATTTAAAATGATCAAAATAATTAGATATTCAACAATTTTATGTGATTGTGCACTAATGAAACCATCATACATCTATTTTAACCATGAATCTATCAAGTGCCGAGAGGGATCAAATTTCTCGAGGTGCAAACCTCGAGAGATTTTCTCCCTCTCGATGCTTGATAAATCTAGGGTTAAGCTATATATATATTATATATAATATATATATTTATATATATATATATATAATGTGAGTCTTCAAATGATTGACATGCCTAACCTCTGACTTGAGTAGCCGCAACCCAAGGGCATCTAAGTCGTCGAAATCACCCGAGGATCACACTCAACTTGGTTCACACCAACACCTAACATCGTTGGATTTTTACCCACGGAGTTTCAAACTAGTGACCTTTACACCATGAAGTGTGTTAACAGACAACATGTCACCATTTGCTCTACACTACATGGGAAAAAATAATTTTAAAAATTTTTAAAATTATTTATGTTTATAGTTTTGGTACAAGGATAAACAATTGTAAACTTTGAAACAGGAACAGATACGATAAACCCGTTTTTTTGAGGTGGGTAGCAAAAAATCAACCGATTTTGTGCAAAAATGTGTTTGTATATAATATATATATATATATTATATATATATATATCTATTTCTTTTAGAATCCTATTGATTTGCACGCTGATTTACAAAAACTGTTTGATGTTGCATCAGATGCTGTTTTTAGAAGATTTATTTTTTGACTTTAAATTCTCTTAATGATATTAATTGTGAATAATTATTTTTTGAATTTAGCTAATTTTGGAAGTAGTCTTCTTTTCATATATTTTTGTTTGTCTTTTAATTTTTTTTTTGTAGTGAGATCTTTATTTTTTGCATAGTTAAAGAAAAATGTCAATATTTTAAAGTTTCAAAATTTCAATATTCTTCGTATTTATATATCGTTAATTAATTTTTCAATGCACATCTAATAATTGTCTCTAAAAAAAATAGTTTTTAACAATTGACATAAAAAATAACATTTTGTACATAAATATAACAAAAAAATTACACATTTTTATAATTTTTTTTACTAGAAATGACATGTAAAAATCACTTTTTCTATAGGAAAATTTTGACAAAAAAATGGTTATAATATAAATATATATATATATATATATATATATATATTATATATATATTTTTAATGGATTTCATGTCAAATAATAATAATAATCACATTTTTTTCAAAAAATAATGATTCACATCAAAATAAAAGCGTAAATCACACAATACAAATATTGAACATACAACAACATTATCTGAATACTTATTCTTCTCATAAAATGTCAAAGTCAAAACATTACAAATATAACTAATTAATAATTACAAAAAATGAGTTTGATTTTGAATCATAACTTAAACGTAATCAATAATATCATGTAATCCAAACTTTTCATTTTTCTAGAGCTTCATCATCGTCTTCTTCCACAATATTTTATGCTCCAAATTTTTTTATTTTCCCCTTCTATGGATTTTTAATGCTTGGAAATCTCCCAATGTATGCCTCTCCAATCATTCTATTTAATGGTGGTTAAGGTTCCTTTTCCTTTTTTTCCACACGTGATTCATTAAAATCCCCTTTCCTCAACCCAATTTCTTGCATTGGATTTGGTAAAAATTGAAGAGCATTAATTCTTTGCTGAATAAATTTGCACTGTACTAGGCATTTTTCAATGGCAATGCAATTTCTTCCTTTTTATAGGCAACATGCTAATGTTGTACCTAATTATCAAGAACACAATAAATATTGAAGTAAATTAATATAATCACATATAAATTAAGAAAGAAGATATTGAAATTGAATTTTATAAATAAAACTTACTTGAGCCTGAGAATAAATCCAGAACCCAATCTCTTTCATTTGAAAATAAGTCTATAAGATAGTTAATCAATAAATGTAGTTTTTGATAAATGTTAACTATCTCTCCTTTTGCTTTTTTTTTTTTTTTTTTTTTTTTTTTTATCTTCATATGTTAGTTTCTTTTACAACATCATAAACCAATACTTGGCTATGACTATTTCATCTATCTGATTAAGAAGCATAGACTTATAACTATAATCTTTTGTCCAACTTTCAACATAGATGAACTCACAATCACTTATAATTGGTTGATCTTCACAGTTAATAAGATTTGACTTTTGCGTGTAACATGAAATAATAAAAGTTCAATTAACTTGTATCTAAATGAAATTTTAACATTAATCAAACATACAATTTCAACGTCTTACCATGTAAGTTGCATCTTTGAGTTTGCTTTCCCCTTGAAACTTGTCATTAACATTGCCAATTGTGTGTCTAACAACATAAATTTTGAAATGGGAACTAATATGATTACCTGTTTTTTTAAAATAGCAAAAAAATCAACCTATTTTGAAAAGAGTTGATTCAAAATACATACATTTTTTTAGCATAGTTTTTGACTCTTATTTTTTTATGTACATTATTTTTTAGAATGTTATTAATTTGCAGGATGATTTTAAAAAGTGTTGATAGTGCATCAAACACTTTTTTTAGAAGATTTATTTTTTGATTTTAAATTTTCTAATGTATTAATTGTGAATAATTATTTTCTAAATTTAACAATTTTTGAAGTAGTCTTCTTCTTCATACTTTTTTGTTTGTCTTTAATTTTTTTGTTTTTTATAGTGAGTTCTTTATTTTTTTGCATAGTTAAAGAAAAAGGTCGATATTTTAAAGTTTCGATATTCTACATATTTATATATCGTTAACTCATTTTGAATGCATATCCAATTATTGTCTTAAAAAAATTAATTTTTAACAATTGACATAAAAATAAACATTTTGAACATAAATATTACAAAAAAATTACACATTTTGATAATTTTTTGTTAGAAATGACATGTCAAAATCACAAATTTTATAGGAAAAAATTAACAAAAAAGCTTAAATAATAGGTTTGTTTGTTTGTTTGTTTTTTTTTTAATGAATTTCATCTCAAATAATAATAATAATCACAATTTTTTTCAAAAAATAATGATTCACATCAAAATTAATGCAAAAATAACATAATACAAATATTAAACATATAAAAACATTAACTGGATACTTATTCTTCTCATAAAATGTCAAAGTCAAAACATTACAAGTATAACTAATTAATAATTACAAAAAATGAGCTTGATTTCCAAGCATAACTTAAATTTAATCAATAATATTACGTAATCCAAACTCTTCATTTTCTAGAGTTTCATCATTGTCTTCTTCCACAATATTTTCTACTTTAGTTTCCTCATTTTCCTCTTCAGATGGATCTTTGATGCCTGCGAATCTCCCAATGTATGGCTTTCCAATCATTCCATCTAATGGTGGTTGAGGTTTCTTTGCATTTTTTTCCAGAAGTGAGTCATGAAAATCCCCTTTCCTCAACTCAATTTCTTGCATTGCATTTATTAGAAATTGAAGAGCATTATTTCTTTTCTGAATAAATTTGCACAGTATTGGGTCATTTTCAATGGCAATGCAATTTCTTCCTTTTTGTAGACAACATGATAGTGTTGTACCTAATTATGAAGCACAAAATAAATAGTGAAGTAAATTAGTATAATCACATATAAATTAAGAAAGAAGATATTGAAATTCAATTTTATATAACAAAACTTACCCGAGTTTGATAATAAATCTAGAACCCAATCTCCTTCATTTAAACATGTCTATAAGATAGTTAATCAATGATTGTGGTTTTTAATAAAGGTTAACTATCTATCCTTTTGTTTTTTTCTTCATATGTTGGTTTTTTTTACAACAATATCATAAACCAGTACTTGGCTATGACTCTTTCCATCTACGCGATTAAGAAGCTGATCTGAAAATGGGGCTCTTAGGCTTCTTGTCTAACTTACAAGAACCTCTCCCACTTCTAAAACTTTAAATTTTCCCAAGTCTTATTGATTAACCAATGCGGAATTAATGAGCGCTCGATAATATGGTTGAATGCTTGTATTTGTTTTCAACTGATTGCTTGCTTTAAAATCTGTTGTTTAGCTGGTACGTAAATGTGCTTGAAAATAATATATAAATGCATATAACAGTAAACAATGCAGCAATAAACAATTGCACAAAAGCAACAATTTAATTAGGAGTTCACCCACAACTTTTGGGCTACATCTTCGTGAGCTCTAATCAACTCAACTAGGCTCTTTGAGATTATGGTATAAGTCTTGTTTTTTACAAGCTTTTGGCTTAACTTCGGCTGCTTTAAACAAAAACAGTGGGTTTAGACACCATGTTATTCCTTGGCTCTTGAAGCTCTGGCTCTTGGCTCTTGGCTCTTGGTTCTGGCTCTTTGGCTCTGAGTCTAACTCTTCAGTTCTTGCTCTAGCTCTTTGTCTCTAGCTTCTTTCTGCCCTCTATCAGTTCACATCCCTCTTGGCTTTTCACTTGGCTTCCAAGTGACTCCCTTGGCTGCTCTTTTACTTCTGCGCTGCCTCTTTTGCCTTAGCTTCCTGCTTTAGCTTCACTTTCAACAACAAAACCCCCAATAATCAACAACAACTCAGCTGCCATCAACAACCCTTATCTCTATTGTTCTATGGCTTTTTAAGCCAAATCGGCATTGTTGGTTCCTTTTTCCTCTCGGGCTCTCTGCCTTCCTGCTTTTGTCTGCTCAAATCCCCTCTCAGAGTGTTAGCAATCATTGCTAAATGCCCTCAAGGATGGATTCCACCTATACTGTAATGAAATGGGTCGTCGGTGCTTAAAATCCCTCAATATAGCCATTCTCAGCTTATGCAGGAAAACATATCAAACACGGGAAAAATTTGCAAAGAACACTATTCACTAGACTTCAAATTTCCATAATGGTGCACTATATTCCTATCGGATATGCCCGTAAGTCGCCATCGCATGTCGTAAGGGCTTTCCCTGTTGTATTTTAGAATTGCATTAAAAACGATGAAAATCTAACATATTGGACTTGAAATAGTGTTCAACAACGTTAATAAACCCTTTCAGGTCTATAATCTCACATCAGGCGCATTTCCTTCGCAATCCATTCATTTGGCGAATTTATGAAATATGAAGGAAATTGACATTTCTCAGATTTCAAAATATATCAAACACCATTTATGATTGTTATTGGGTTCGGCTAATCACATCGCATATATGTATATGTATAAGCCCGCTCCTCTGTGTAGCTCCGATTGCGATATCATGATGTGATTGATCGCAATCGCATATCGCAATAACCCCGGGCCGTTTTAAGCGCTTTATTATGGTCGTCGATTGCGATATCTCCTTATTGCAATTGCCGATTGCGATGTCGTGATCGCAATAACCATAGATTATGCTGCGATATCCTCCGATAACCACTGCCGATTGCGATTTCCGATCAATTCTGGACTGTTGATTGGCCAAATCCGACGGCTCCTGTGCATTCACTATTCAAGCCTCCGATAGGCTTATTTTCGCTGTTTCCTCATGTTTTTTGGGTTCCGATAGTGTAATCTGAATTTTCTGAAACTTCCCCTTTTTCGATGGTTTTGACCTTTTAGGAGATTTTGAAGACTTAAAGGGTTTTTATGACCCATTTTCAAGGGATTTTGCCCCTTTTTTCCAAGGGATATAGGCAGCTTCATTTTATGATAACTTCTGCATCCTAAGTCAATTTTGGCCCATTCAAATTGCAGTAGATTCAGAATGAGATGATCTCTGCAATGGGATAGTTTCAGGAACTTCCTTGGAATTTAATTTTCCTCAGTGAGGAACACTTAGACTCAGGAGTCTATCCAAAATCCATTTTGGATCATGCCTTCCCACTAAAAGAACTTTTGGTCTCCAAAAGACTAATATACTGATCTGAATAGTAAATGGGAGTGGCTCACCCTCTTCTTTCAGTCTCCATACACTTGCCTTTGTATAGTGCCTCTGAACCAAAGTTTCTAATCACTTCCCTTCTTGGATGGCTGGTCTTCTTGGGAAGAACTACGTTCCTCCTTGCCTTCCTACAGAACTTCTACTGGACTGTTCATAGAGGGTACTTTGAACTTCTCTGCCTTGATCATTGATCCAAGGTGGCTCAAACAAATGTGAAGTACATTTGCTCCACAAAACTTTCATTTGTACATGTTTGGCAAGCTGTCAACAACAATTGTTAACAATAATAGAAATACAGACAACAAATGGATGGCCTAAACTCTTGCTTCAACAAAAGAAACATATTTCACATCTTGTGAACACCTCTATATCTTACATCTGAATACAAATGATGGACTAGGTAACAAGCCCACCAAACATGCCTTTAAAACAAATGACCCTTCAAGTCAAGCATGTAGAAAAATACCATTTGGACTCTTTTTCAAAATATGAAACATTTCATTATTATCCCCATCTAGGAGATCAAGTTAACTTCTCTCAAGTCAACATTGCATCACATGCATGTCAAAGCAATCAACCTTGCAAGTTAATTACACATATATGTTCAAATACAAGGAAAACTTCAACATCCCTGTGTTCATGCATACCATGCTTATGCATGCATTTCATCCTTCAACTTTCACTTAAGCACACTATACTTTCGAAGCTGAAATGAGATATAATGTTGCAGCAACAAAGTGAGTCTCCTGCTCAACTTCTTCATTCACCTACTTGGTAACATCCTGCAACTTGCATTCCATTAACAAAGAAATGCAAATAGATGCATCAATAGACATGCAATCTTAATTGGATAAGAACTCTAACCGTTTCTTACCAATCCCTTTCAAAGGTACTACCTTTGTCTACACATCAGCATCAACATGTGAATCATTTTGAGACACATCACTCACGAAATCTTTCTTTCCATTTCTGCCATCTTCTCTTTCCACTTTCTTCAGCTTTGGTGGAAGCATTGTTGGATTCAATGTCCAACATTTTGCAGCAAGATGTCCTTGCTTATGGCAGTAAATGAACTGCATGTGCATCCTCTTGACAACATGATTTGCCTTGTCCAATGGACCTTTGGCTGCTTGCTTCCTTTCCTTCAAAAGCTTCTTTTATGTGGCCATTCTCTTCCAACATCTAGAAACATTATGGTTATCCAAACCACAAAAGGAACATGAAGCTCTTTCCCCATACTTATGTGGAAATTTATCATGCTTTTCAAAATAAAAAAGAAGGTGTTTAGAACCAGATTTATACCTTTATCTTTCACCTTTATTGTCTTCAAGAGGAGGTGAATTGAGTGAAGAAGTAGCTCCCTTTGGAACACCATCAATCTCTTTAAGGTTATCAGATTTTCCACAACTCTCTAGTTCAAGTGTGTGCTTCTGAACACTTGCATCCTGCAAATTATGTTTCAAGCCATTGCATTCCTCTTGAATACAACCTTTAAACTTCTGAGGTAGAGGACATGAAATGAAACTCCTTCTTGGGACTGTTTCAATGGTATTCATGGCAGCTTTGTAATTCTCTCCATAAGACTGTCCATAGCTTAGACCCAAATACTTAGGCCTTTCCTCAACCATTATTGGTTCAACAATACCTTGTGCATGTTTTCCCAAGCCCTTTCCTTCATAGCCATCTTGGACATTAGCTTGGAACCTATGCCTCTATATGTTTTTCGAAAATACCAATATAAGTATTCTCAAAAGAATTTGAAGACAAAATGGAATGGCTTACCTCTTCTTCAAGTTGGTACTTGACTAAGGCTTGTTGGGCAACAAAGAGTTGTGACTCCAACTCATGCATCCTTTCCAGGTTCATATTTGCAATATGAAGTTGCCTCTCCATTTCCTGCAATTTGTCAGAAAGAAACTGCTTTTCTTCCTTCATGGAATTCAACTTCTCTCTAAGCATACTACTCTTCCTTCCATCCTCATATATTTCTCTCACCATATCCATCATGATGAACAAATATTGTTTCATGTCTTCATCAAAGACTTTTGTGAAGAAAGGAGAATTTGAGGACTCACTTGAAGAAGTTGTTATTATGCCAATAAACAAAAGAACTTCAAAAAAGAACAACAAATAGCTTTATTCAAGCAACCTTTTGCAACAAACCTCTTGTGCCCCAAGGATTGCTTTGAGGTCCTTTGGGATAGAAGAATGCCTTCAACCTTTCTTCCTTCTTGTACCTCCTAGACTGAGCTATCAATAGCTTTCCCTTCACCTCTGCAAACTTAGAAAATAGTCAGTCTACAAACAAACAGACAATCAATTAGATAATCAATACTTGACTGCCCAAACACCTTTCAGACAAGCAATCTTTGCTCTTTCAATCAAGAATTTTGATATAACCTTCTTAAAGGTATGGTTAATCAATCTTAAGATTTGATACCACCTAATCTGAAAATGGGGCTCTTAGGCTTATTCTCTAACTTACAAGAACCTATCCCACTTCCAAAGCTTTAAATTTTCCCAAGTCTTATTGATTAACCAATGTGGAATTAATGAGTGCTCGATAATATGGGTGTATGCTTGTATTTATTTTCAACTAATTACTTGCTTTAAAATCTGTTGTTTTAGCTGGTATGTAAATGTGCTTGAACATAATATATAAATTCATATAACAGTAAACAATGCAACAATAAACAATCACACATAAGCAACAATTTAATTAGGAGTTCACCCACAACTCTTGGGCTACATCTCTGTGAGCTCTAGTCAACTCAACTAGGCTCTTTGGGATTATGGTATAAGTCTTTTTTTTACAAGCTCTTGGCTTAACTCAGACTGCTTTACATAAAAATAGTGGGTTCAGACAACATGTTATTCCCTGGCTCTTGGTTTTGGCTCTTGGCTCTTAGCTCTTGGTTCTAGATCTTTGGCTCTGACTCTGGCTCTTCAGCTCTAGCTCTGGCTCTTCATCTCTGGCTTCTTTCTGCCCTCTATCAGTTCACAGCCCTCTTGTATTTTCACTTGGCTTCCAAGTGACTCCCTTGGCTTCTCTTTTGCTTCTATGCTACCTCTTTTGCCTTAGCTTCCTGCTTTGGCTTCACTTTCAACAACAAAACCCCCAATAATCAACAAAGGAAACCAACAACAACTCAGCTACCATTAACAACCCATGTCTCTGTCATTCTGTGGCTTTTAAAGCCAAATTAGCACCATTGGTTCCTTTTTCCTCTTGGTCTCTCTGTCTTCCTACTTTTGTCTGCTCAAATCCCCTCTCGGAGCATTAACAATCATTGCTAAACACCCTCAGGGATGGATGCCACCTATACTGTAATGGAATGGGTCATCGACGCTTGAAATCCCTCAATATATCCATTATCGGCTTACACAAGAAAACAGACCAAACACGGGAAAAATCCGCAAACGACAGTATTCACCGGACTTCAAATTTCCATAATTGTGCACTATATTCCCATTGGGTCTGCCCATAAGTCGCCATTGCATGATGCAGGGGCCTTCCCCTTTGTATTTTAGAATTGCATTAAAAATGGTGAAAATCCACCATATCAGACTTCAAATAGTGTTCAACAATGTTAATAAACCCTTTTGGGTCCATAATCTAGCATCGGGTGCATTTCCTTTGCAATGCATTCATTTGGTGAATTTACAAAATACAAAGGAAATTGACATTTCCCGGATTTCAAAATATATCAAACACCATTTATGATTGTTATCGGGTCTGGCTAATCACATCGCATATATGTATATGTATAAGACCTCTCCTCTGCGTAGCTCTGATTGCGATATCGCGATGCGATTGATCGCAATCACATATTGCGATAACCCCGGGCCATTGTAAGTGCTTTATTATGGTTGTTGATTGTGATATCCCTCCATTGTAATCGTCGATAGCGATGTCGCGATTGCAATAACCATAGATTATGCTTCGATATCCTCCGATAGCCATTGCCGATTGTGATTGCCGATTGGATCTAGACCGTTGATTGGCCAGATCTGACAACTCCTGTGCATTCACTGTTCAAGCCTCCGATATGCTTGTTTTTGCTATTTCCTCATGTTTTTTGGGTTCTGATAGTGTAATTCAAATTTTCTGGAGCTTCCCCTTTTTCGATGGTTTTGACCTTTTAGGAGATTTTGAAGACTTAGAGGGTTTTTAGGACCCATTTTCAAGGGATTTTTCCCCTTTTTCCAAGGGATATAGGCAGCTTCATTTTATGATAACTTCTACATCCTAAGTCAATTTTGGCCCATTCAAATTGCAGTAGATTCAGAATGAGATGATCTCTGCAATGGGGCTAGTTCCAAGAAATTCCTTGGAATTTCATTTTCCCCAGTGAGGAACACTTAAACTTAGGAGTCTATCCAAAATCCATTTTGGATCAAAAGCATAGACTTATAACTATCGTATTTTGTCCAAATTTCAATATGGATGAACTCACAATCACTTATAATTGGTTGACATTCACAGTTAATAAGATTTGACTTTTGCCTGTAACATGAAATAGTAAAAGTTCAATTAACTTGTACATAAATGAATTTTTAACATTAATCAAACATACAATTTCAATATCTTACCATGTAAATTGCATCCTTGAGTTTGCTTTCAATTGTGTGTCTGATTGAAATGTCACAAATATCCATAATGGTGATGATGTGAATTATACAAATTTAACAACCACTTTACTAATAGCTTGATAAGTATAAGGGTCACTATCATAGTTAATGTTTGAGATATTGAAACCATGGGGAATGTCTGCAATAACCATGGAATAATCCATTTTAGGATTGAGTTTAACAATGTCTTCACAATCACCATGTATTATTTGATATTGAATAGTGTCAAGCCCATTCCATATGAAATGAGTAAGAGTTGCATCAAGTTCAACATTACTAAGATGTTATTTTATCAGTGTTTTGATCTTAATTTTTTCAATAAAGCTTCTGAAACTATCTGGTGCTCCATTTGCATCCTTCTTCATATTTAATAAAATAAACAAATATATGTGTAAGTTATAAAATACAAATAGTATAGAGATGAATAAAAATGAATGTATAAATAAATATACATTTTTAAATGCAAGATAAAAGTCTTTTAATGTTGATGTCGAACTTGACTCTAAGTAGTTGCGTACAACATCATCCCAACTATCTTCATTCAACAATTCAACCATTTGTTCTTGTATTTTCATGTAAACCTTGTGACCGAATAGATGAAGTAAAAAAAGTTAATATAATGATATGTATAACAAATACTACCAACAACAATATATTATATTTAAAATAAAATTACAATCTAGAAATAAGTAAAAATAATTCAACAAACTTACTTTTGGAATTCCTCACACATTTCGTCCAATGATAATTCCCCTGACTTCACATGAGATAATATTGTTTTGACAAGTTTTTCATCCTTCACTCCTTGAGATTCTGTCCAAGGTGTGATCGTCATATCTTCTGGAAGTGGCTTCATTTCACGACCTGATATAGTGCTTCTACATATCAATGTTCTAGACTTTTGACCTTCTAGTTTTTAATGCCAATGTTCTCCCACATGCTAAAAATCTCATTAATCAATTCTCGTATCTCTCCAGTTTAAAATGCCAACTGGTATATGTTATTAATACCTCTGAATATATCAGAATGTACTTTGCCGCTTTTGGAATTGATTTTTTCCTCAATTTGATAGCCTATTTCCATATAACATTCCTTCCGAAATTCCAAACTAACCTTTGTCTTATCCCCACCACATTTTTCTTAAAATTCATTATGAATAAATTTAACCCTTTAGATGAAATTCATAGACATCATATACTCATTATCTGAATTATGATCTCGTTCCAGTAACTTTGCTTTTGTATGTGATAAACCAACATAAATGATACATTTCATTGTTTCAAAACGTGGGTTCTTGGGATATTCCTCCATAAATTTCCTTTGAGCTTCTACAAAATGGTTCCCCCCAAGCACATAATAATTTCTTTCAAAACATTTTGACTTATCAAATGCTTCTTTGTTGGGAACCTGAACTAGATCAATAAGAAGCACATAATCAACCACATGAGCTTATGGATTGTACCTCATCAATGTCTTCAAGTTGTGAACATGCAGGTGGTGTGGCTTTCTAATTTGATATTTAAATTGTCCTTCACTTAGCTTATAGATTTGTCTGAAATTACGCTGAAATGTACGACCACCCTTAATTAAGTTTGTCTTTGTCAAGTTATGTCGAATGGAATTTTGTTTTGCTTTAATAATGCCATCCTCTAAATCAGCTCCTCGTGTAATTAATGCCTTGCTTTCTTTCGAATTTTCACTAGGATCTTCACTGCTAGCCTTGACTTTTTGAGAATGATGAAATTTTATTTTCTTCCTCCTATTTTCTTCTAGATAAGTAACATCCTCATCATCAACTAGAACAGGGACATTCTTGCGCATTTTTTCTTTTGGTCTTTTATGGCTCTTCTCCTTTCTAACATCAGTTATAATCTCATCCTCAATAATGGCAACATATTCTTAAACTTCAGTTTCAAATTCATCCTCTTCAAAAGTAACATGTCTAACTTTGCTAGATTTATCCACTATAGGCATTCTTTGCTAATCCTTGGATGTAGTTTTGTAGCATCATGAATTACTTTTTTTTGCTTGTTTGCCATATCTTCTTCTGACCCTAAGTATAAATTGTTGACAATATTCATAATATCTTGCTCTATAAAATAAATGGCTCCCAAAATAATTGAAAGACTTTCAATAAAATTCTGTCAAAAAAATATCATATGTCAATAAAAACTAAGTTATAAAATATATAATGATACAGTTACAATAACACAAAAAACATAAATATAAATAACAATACTTACGATATCTTGTGCAATCTCATTTATGATTTGTTTACACGTTTTTGTAGATTCATCTATCGTGTCATACATTGACAATGAAAACTGATATCTAATCTTGTCATGTGACTTGGGCGGTTTTCTAAGTACATAAACAACTTCAGTATTCTGTATCAAACACATGTCTAGTACTTTTCCCAGCACCTCATAACTTCCACTATCATTAAGGATATCAACATATAGATATATCTACATATGTTGTTCGCCTTCTCTATCTTTCACAAACCATATATGTTTTCTATGCTTCACTTCTTGTGATTTCATCCAGTAAGAAATCAACTTCTTATCCTTTGAGGCACTTGATAGATTTGTAGTTATTAATTTAGGTTTGGTTCGTTTAATAGTATTTTTTGAGGATCCACCTCTAGTTTTAGCAGTCTTTGGTCGAGAAAGATTCAAATAAATCTTCCTTAATGCCATTTTCCTTCAAAAAATATACATACATATATATAAATTAGTAAATTACAAAAAAACCAATAGCTTAAGTAAAATAACAAAACGAAACAAAACCTAAAAAAATAAAGGACCAGAAACATGCATATTGACCCTCATGAAAAGTTGGATGTTAGGTTCATACAGGGAACAAAAAAAATTCCATTCCTTAGAAAAAAATAAATATTTATTTTTTCATTTGTCCCCAGTGCTTTGACAGGCCCCCTACTAGGGGGTCGTTGTGCCTTAGTGTCGTGTCATGGCCGACTGTGGGCCTTCCTGCCTTGGGAAAAAGGAAAAATGACCCCCTTGCTTGCGTGGGGCTATATTCCCAGAATCGCCTCCTGGTCTGATTCCCAAAATCGCCCCCTCGTCCGATTCCCAAAATTGCCCTCTTGGTCGATTCCCAAAATCACCCCTTGGGCCGATTCCTAGAATCGCCCCTTGGGCCGATTCCCTGAATCACTCCCTTGGGCCTATTCCATAAATCCCCCCTGGGACAATTCTCAGAGTCACCCGTGGGAGGACAAAGGGGTGATTCCCAGAGTCACCCTCGACAGAATAGGGGGGCGATTTCTAGAATCGCCCTCCTGGCATGCCTGGGAAGATTTTTGGAATCGAGCCATGACCTGCAAGGGAAAATTCCCATAATCACCCCTTGGCCTGTCGAGGACGATTCTGGGAATCCGACCCGTAGTAGGTTTATTTTTTTCATTTGTCCCCGGTCCTTTGGTAGGCCCCCTTCTAGGGGGTCGTTACGCTTTAGTGTTGTGTCGCACCTAGCCGTGGGCTTGCCCACCCTGGGAAAAACACAAAATGGCTCACTAATAGGCCAAGGGGTCCATTCCGAGAATCACCCCTGATAGGCCAGGGGGTGATTCTCATAAGGCCAAGGGGCCAATTCCCCGAATCACCCTCGACAAGCCAGGGGGGTGATTCTGGGAATCGCACCCTTGGTTTACTGGGGACAATTCTTAGAATTTCCCCCTAGCCTGCCAAGGTCAATTCTCAAAATCACCCCCTGGGCCGATTCCCAGAATTGCCCCTTGGGTCGATTCCCAGAATCGCGCCCATGGGTCAACTCCCAGAATTGCCCCCCTGGTCCTGGCTGATTCCCAAAATCGCCCCCCTGGCTTGCGGGGGAAATTCTGGGAATCGACCCTCTGGCATGTCGAGGGTGATTCCTAGAATCGCCTCCCTAGCCTGCTAGGGACGATTCTAGGAATTGACCCACGGGGTGATTCTGGGAAATGACCCAGGAGGTGCTTTTGAGAATTGCCCCCCTGGCCTATTGGGGGCGATTTTGGGAATATACCTAGGGGGTGATTATGAAAATCAGCACCCTAGCCTGCAGGGATGATTATGAGAATCGCCCCCTTGGATTCCTAGGGTTGATTTTGGAAATTGGCCCTTGGGAAGGCCCATGGCCGAGCACACCCGCCCATCGGAACAAGACTGTGGGCGGGTGCACCTGACTGTGAGCATCTCCATCGATGGCACAACAGTGTGCAGTGTGTTGTGAGCAGGCACATTGACAGCTGTGCGGTACTGCCCATAAGAAATGCTTGTGGGAGAGCGCACTCGGGTGTGGGTGCGCCCACCCTGGGAAAAAAGAAAAACGACCCCCTGGCCTGCTGGGGTCGATTCCCAAAATTAGTCCCTGGCAGGCCAGGGGGATGATTTTGGGAATCGCCCCTAGTAGGCCAGGGGGTGATTCAGGAATCGCCCCTGACAGGCCACAGGGGTGATTCTAGGAATCACCCCCCTGGGTCGATTCTGTGAATCGCCCCCTTGGGCCGATTCTGTGAATCGCCCCCCTGGGTCGATTCTGGGAATCGACCCCCTTGGCTGATTTTGGAAATTGCCCCTTGGGTCTATTTTCATAATCACCCCCTAGCCTACCAGGCCCCCTTGGCTGATTCCTAGAATCGCCCTCAGAAGGCCAGGGGGTCGATTCCGAGAATCACCGCCTAGCCTGTCGAGGCCGTTCTGGGAATCAGCGCCCTGGCAGGTGATGAGCCTAGGTATTGCAACTCACAGGGCTACTATCTTTACTTATCAACCTAGGGTTCATACAAACTTGGAGGTGATAGTGCTATATGCACAAGCAGAAGTGAAGATCCTGCTTGTTGTCATTGTTTGTCTAGCAAGAGATCCCAGGGGTTCAAAGCCAAACTTCTATAGGGTCAGAAGAAGCAAATCTATGATGGAAGGAGAGCATACCTATTCTAAGAGAGCTACTCTACTACAGTAATGAAGAAAACAACATGAAATGTTAAACTTACACTAAAACCTAACTAACCAATTAAACAACTATGCTAAGCAGAATTGCTAAATTAACGCTAACCTAATGCTAATTATCTAAGTTGCAGAAGTAAAGAGAATCAAAACTAGACTAAGGTGTAACAAAGAAACTTAGGCTAAATCAGGTTTCAAGTGGAAAAAAAAATCGGAGGTCGCAATTGGTGAAAGGAGGACGTGAGGGAGCAACAATGCATAAGAACCATTGGATCAGTTGGGTGAAAGGAAAATGAACAACAAAGATTGGATCGCAGGAAGTTATATAGATAGATGGGTGAACAGCGTTAACTAACAGGATGAACAGTGGAGATCTTATCGCGAAGGCTTAAGTGAATGGATGGACGAATAAGGGAACAAAGCAGATGAATGGTGGAGATCATGTCGCGAGGGATTAGGTGAGTGGATGGATGAACGAGGTTAACATAAGATGAATGGTTGTGATATAATCGCGCGGGTGAAGTCAATAGATGGACATACGAGGCTAATAGGAGTGATGAACGGCTAAGATCTTATCGCGCGGGTGAATTCAAGAGATGGACGATAGAGATTATATAGTGGGGAAAATAAACGTGCGAAAATGAGGGAGTGGGTTTATAAAGTAGTAAGTAGTTTCTCGCGCGACCTTCAGGCTGTATGTAGTATTTGGAAATTTCACGCAATTAGCCTTACTGTGTGACGCGTAGCATGAGGAAAACACTTTTCTCACGTGCTCTCGGGTGGATAAAGTTCGTGCACTAATCTGCGCGAGATTGCACAATAACTGTTGGATCAGGCAAGGATGATCAACGGTGGATATTGGCCAAGCTAGTTGGCAATCAGGTGAAGCGACAGTCATCAAATCAAGCAAGGCAAATCGACGGTGAGGGTTTAAAGTGCCTAAAGTGATCAGGTGACGCGATAGTCGTCGTGTCAAGCGAGGTAGATCAACAGTGGGGACTTAAAGTTCAATAAGTAAGTGGTGGAATCCACGTGAGGCAACAGTTGGAGAAAATAATGAATTGAATGGTGATTGTGAAGGTTTGTTGGTGATCGGATGGCAAGGAATTGATGCATGAAGAATCATGCTGAAGGTTGTTTCAAAGGAAAATGACAAAGAAAACTAGTGAAAGTGAACAAATAATTTTATCAAACGATAAACTCCATAGCCCGTGAGAGAACCAAAAACCTGTGTTTTTGGGGCTGCTGAAGGGTCCCTTCTTCAATTCATGGTCCCAAAGGGAGGATATGAGGCCGAGACACCTGTGCACAACCTGATAGTGATCTTTTTCCTCTAACTAACCTGTGAACTAAAAGAAAGCATAAATGAAAGTAAACTACAACAAATGTGGCTATTGAAGCAGATGAATAGGAAAACCATGCATGATCTATGCTATATTTTTGTAATGAAAGTGCAACTACTTAAGCAAATAAATAGCGAAAACTATAAGGCTACTTAAGCAAATGACAAGAAAACCATGAAACTACTTAAGCAAACAAATAGAACAGAACTCTATGCTAGCAAACATGTACAGTAATGAGGAGCTTTGGCTGCTTGGGTCAGGCCCTAACCTAAGAGCTTCAGCCCTCGGAGTTAACTCAGAGCTGGCTTAAACAAAACACATTCTTATTATCCAAACCATGGATTACAGAGAAAACTGTCACAAGTCTTTGCAGCTCAGAAATAAAACAGAGTTTTACAATAGAAGTCTAAATCCTACTAAGGTCCTAATCCTCTCTATTTATACATTTGAAGTCTCTAACGACTTCCTTCCCATTAGGGAGGCTTGGCTTCTAACTCAAGAAAAAATAGTTTCTTTCCTTTTCACTTGCTTGGTTGTCTTGAAGTCTTCAAAGTGATGGTTTCTTGCACTCCGAGCTGGTGGAGGAATATCTGAATGGAGGGGTAGTAAATGAGGAGGATTTACCTCTTATAATTACTCTCCCTTGTCCCATTCTAGTTTTACCAAGGTATTTTCCACAGTTCCTTTCTTTTATCCTTTATACCTGCATTTTCCTTGCTTTTATCCTTCATTCCTGCATTTCATGCACATTAGACCATAAAGCAACATATCCAACTCTAACTCATTTCATAAACAAAATATAATCAAACGTATGCAATAAGTTGTGAGAATAGTTGGTTTGACTAAGCTAGGAGGTGAATTAAGGCCCACATAATTACTTAATGATGAGGCTCATCAGCAGGCCAGGGTTGATTTTGATAATCACCCCCAGCAGGCTAGGGGTGAGATTTTGAGATTTCACTTAGGGGGTGATTATGAGAATCACCCCCTTGCCATGTCGGGGGTGATTCTGGGAATAGGCCCCGTGACAAGCTAGGGGGCCGATTCAGAGAATCACCCCCGGCAGGCCAGGGATACAATTTTGGTAATCAGCCCCCTCGCATGCCGAGGGTCGATTCTGGGATTCGGCACTTGGGCATGCCACGGGGATGATTCTAAAAATCAATTCCCTAACTTGCTAGGGGATCATTTTACATTTTTCCCAAGGTGGGTAGGCCCACGACTAGGCATGCACACCCGACCAGAGGCAGTGCCTGTGGACGTGCCTACCCGCGACACGAAAATGTCCATCACGTCGTTGTGCCATGGGTGGGTACGCCTATGGCCGGGTGCACCTGCCTAGAGGCACAGGCTTATGGGTCGACGCGCACCTCAGCCATGGGTGTGACCACCCACAAAACAATGACATACTGCACATTGTCATACCGCAAGCGAGCATGCCAACCCACAGCCACTACCTGTGGTTAGGCGTGCCCACTCGCGATAAGACAAAGTGCAACACATCATTGTGCCTCGGGTGGCACGCCCAACTGTGGGCCTTCCTACCTTGGGAAAAATGCAGAACGACCCCCTCGCCTAGCAAGGGGTCAATTCCCAGAATCGCCCCCCTTTCCTGCCGAGGGAATTGCCCCCCTTGCCTGCCGAGGGAATCGTCGAGTCTCCTCCGTCCCTCGGGACCAACAAGGGGTAGACACAAGAATATTCACCTGTTGTCCATTGACTACGCCTTTCAGCTTGATCTTAGGCCCTGACTCACCCTCCGTGGATGAACCTTGCGGAGGAACCCTTAGGTTTTTGGGGCATTGGATTCTCACCAATGTTTGCGTTACTCAAGCCGACATTCTCGCTTCCGCTTCGTCCACACCTGCTTGCACTGGTGCTTCTCTCGGAGGTGGAATGCTCCCCTACCGATGTATTTCTACATCCCACAGCTTTGGCAGATCGCTTAGTCTCGTTCATCTTTGGCGCACGAGCGCTCGATCAGTGAGCTATTACGCACTCTTCAAGGTTGGCTGCTTCTAGGCAAACCTCCTGGTTGTCTTTGCACTCATACTTCCTTCGTCACTGAGCGGTCATTTAGGGGCTTTAGCTAGTGATCTGGGTTGTTCCCCTCTCAACGATGAAGCTTATCCCCCGTCATCTCACTGGTTGACCCTTACCCCTTTTTATTGGGGTAATCTAGTATTCATAGTTTGCCTCGATTTGGTACCGCTCTCATGGCCTGTACCAAAATAGTGCTTTACCCCTAGATGGTCGAGTCAACCGTTGCACCTCAACGCATTTTGGGGAGAACCAACTATCTTTGGATTTGAGTGGCATTTAACCCCTAAGCACAACTCATCTATTGATTTTTCAACATCATTCAGTTCAGACCTCCACTTAGTTTCACTCGAGCTTCATCCCGGTCATGGATGGATCACCCGGGTTCAGGTCCATAAGTAGTGACAATTTCCCCTTGAAGACTCGCTCTCGCTACTTCTCCGGTAGGTTCCCTTAACCAAGCCACTTCCTATAAGTCACTGACTCATTCTTCAATAGGCATGTGGTCAGAGATCTAATTTTCCTCCCACTACTTGGGAAGCTTACAATTTCATGTCATTTGCACTCCTCGAAGGGGTTCTTTTCACCTTTCCATTATGGTACTACTTCGTTATTGGTCACCCAGGAATATTTTGCCTTGCAAGGTGGTCCTTGTTGATTCACATGGGATTCCACGTGCCCTATTCTACTCGGGTTAGAGCATAAGCCAATGATGCTTTCAGGTACTGGACTCTCACCATCAAGGGTGCAGGACTCAACCGCTTCACCTAACAGCACAAAGCTTATATTGTGCTCTCCCACAACCCCATTTTCATGGTTTAGGATCCTCCCCTTTCACTCATTGCTACTACAAGAATTGCTTTTGCTTTCCATTCCTCTAGCTACTAAGATGTTTTATTTCACCAGGTTGTCTCTTTCCTTCCCATGGTTTCAACAGTAGTGAAAAAGGTTAACCTATTCAGGAATCTTTGGATCTATGCTAATTTCAACTCCCCAAAGCATTTCATTACTTACCACGCCCTTCCTCCTCTCTGAGTGCCTAGATATCCACCATAATCCCTTCCTCGTTTGAACCTCATCATTCAAGTCTATCCCATGCTAAGGTGCTACAAAATGGAAAAATATTATCAGAACGTATGAATAAACCGGCAAAAAAAAAAAATTCCCCAATAAATCAAACTACTAGATCTGAATAATATCTTGTATCATATACCATTTACCTTGGATCATGGGCTGGAGATAAGTGAACTCAAACAACTGACATCCACCATAGGGTAAACCACGATCTCTCAGGCCTCCCCGACTAGATTCTACCATAGAGGCCAATGATAGACAATAGCTTCCCCCAGAACACAACTCACAACTTTCATCATACTGTGCTCTCCAAAGAGAAACTCCCCCAAGCAGGTGCTGAGTTGAAATCTCATTTTAGGTATTGTTGCAGTTCTAGGCTATCCAGCTACAAGAGAACAAGGAACGAAGAGCTCTCCCCTTTTTCTACCCAACTCTTTGGTGCTAATAATTATTGCCCTTCTCTGACCCTTCCTGTTCAACTCAAGCAGAAAACTAATGCGTTCCACAGTGGGTATATGGTCAGTCTATGACCCTTGGATGTATTTGGCACCCTTGGGTTGATCTCATAGTTGCTACGGTGTGGAGCACGATGGGTCGGTCCATGGCATGGCCTTTTCCTTTGGCACATTTTTCTCAAGGGTTGAAGGGAGATTAGTACATTAGGTATTCTTCAACAAGGGCCAACTTGATTCCTCTACCCCAGGGATACCAGATTGAAGTAGCCGTAGGAGAGCGACTGACTCCAACTATGCCATGTATGATTTAATATTAGATCTAACCAACTACCCACTCTACCTTCTCTACATTATTGACAACCCATCTTTCTTTGTCTATGTAGAGTTTTTAGTGGCATGTTTCAGTCCTATTCCCCATTACGGAGAACAACTAAGCCACAGGTTTGAGTAAAAGGTATTATCATTATCACCGAGATGATCAAACATCCAACCTATAATCTCAATGACTAAATTGTAAGAGCGAAGCTCTACCAACTAAGCTATATCCCCTGTACTCAGACCAAGTGGAGCATACATGAAAAAAATAAGATGCTTTTTCTTTTTCTTCCTACGATTTTCCTTGGTGTAGTTGGGTTATCATGGACTTGAACCATAGACCTCACGCATGAAGTAAATCCTTGGACCTGTGATACTATCCAATCAACTAATTGGAAGAGAATCAACAGATTCTTTTTCAATAGGGATTCATGCTTCCCGAATGCAGTTGTGTGTGAGCTCACAAATAGTAAAATCGATCAAATCCCGCTTGAGGAAGAGTGAGTATAGGCAATGCTCTTATAGCTTAGGATTGATCATCATGCTAACACTTGGAACTTACCTAGTTTGAGAGTGTGGATCACTTAACTCTATAAATACATGATTCCATGATGATCGATGTTGTCAGGTAAATAGATCGATGAAACAGAATCCCATGCCATGATCTGGATCTGAGTCATGGAAATCCCTAATGTAGAATGAGGAACTCCAACCTGAACCAAAGGAAATAACCCACACAGAATTAGGTGAAAGATCCTAATCTGAATAAAGTGTAAACCTCCCTGATCTTAATCGAGTGGAACTATTATATTTGCAAGAGGTGGAACCTTGACCGAATCATAGTTAGGTGGCACCGATTTAGAAGTGGGCAGACTATAAACTGTAGCTAAAATGATTGGAAGATGATAATCATTAGGTGAATCATCAACCACTCATGCAACAACGTTTCATGTAGTCAATCCTTCGATCAGATAGAGGAGGAAATGAGCTTTGAACACATTACGTATACTAGCATAGCTTAGCTACTAGATTTGCTAAATTTAGGTTGGGTTTGTAGTTTGAATTCATACCATTCAAAAGAAAATCATAATGTTCACATTAACACCATCTTTTCACCACAAAGAAAAAGTAGATCATTTTTTATAGCAAGATTTTAGCCTATATTTATATGCTAGACCACTATTGGAAGAAAATATAGTAGCTATGGTTGAATCGAAGTGACCTGGGGACAAGGACCAATATAATAGTGTTGATGATGTTGGACCTACCAACATGTCAAGGGGATCTCCCAAGTAAGAAGTCCCAATCAGACTTTAGATCGTTTGGTGTAGGAGCCCCAACAGTGAGTTGTAAGGTAATTCCTTAGCTATAATCTCTTATAGAGGAAAGTAAGATAACTCTGTCAGTAGTAAGGGTGTGATTGATGTAGTGAGTCAAGGAATGAGTATGAGAGGCTCCAACACGTCAAAAGGGGAGGAAGGTGAAGGTGAGTTCTAGGTTGAAAGGGATTAGTCCCAACTTATCTAGGAACACACCACACAAAGGACATGCACAACTTCCAGTAGAGAAGTCGACACAGATGTGGCAGTCACAAAATACAAGGTAAGATAGCACAAACATCACTCATGTATTAGTTTAAGATGAGTGTGACAGTTGATATAACAAGGTTAAGGGAAAGGCTTTCTGGTGTCCAGTAGAGTAGTCGACAAGGAAGGTGATAGCATTAACAACATATGCAACAAATTAACAACAATATTCATATAATTGTATACAAATTAGTTCATATACATGTACGCAAGTTAAACAACCTATATCATTAAGGAAACTTGAGCATTCCAACTACAATAACAACATATACATTAAAATGTGATGGATTTTATTATATAAAGAAGTGTAAGTCACAATCATATAATCCGCCATGTAAACCTACTAGTCCCATTAGTATAATGTTATAGCCACATCTGTCTATGCCTCCAAAGAGATGTACTAGATCTATGTTGTGGACAAGCCAAGGTGCATTACAATATTGTCCAAGTCTTCTTCAAGATAATCTTAGTAGAAGCTTGGATGACAAAAATCCTTTACAATGAGTTATGGGTGACTATTTATAGCAAAGGGTGGGGTGACCCTTGACATTCCCCTTTCTGACAGTTCAACCACCCTCATGACTCTTCACCTACTCTATGAGTATTACATCCAACTGTTGACACTTGACTTACACTTGACATGACTCAACATTACAATGCACATGTACTCATGTGAGACAACATGGCTTGAGCAAGCCTTGCAAGACATCACTAACACTCGGTTCGCTATGGTGAGACCAACTCTTTTCCATGCTTGTGATGGTGAAGCTGGTGAGCTTATGCCAAGTTTGGTCATTCGTGATGGTTTGCATACACCTCATGATGACATCTTGCTGAAGAAAACTCTTGCCTCCATTGCAACTGGTGCATTGGCTTGGCCCCTTCATCCAACTCATCTACTAACATGCGCATGGTCTTCTTGTGTATAGCAGAAACACATTGATGGATAGTGTTCATGCTAATCTTCAAGTGTTTTTTGGTGGTCATGCGCATCAACTTTCTGAAGTGCATGTTCAGGCCCAGTTGGATGATCTGGAATTTATCCAGGACAAAGAATTAAAGGTATTACAGACTCATGTGTATGGATGTGTCTATGTTACTTTATGAAACGGATCGATAAGATTGTGAATACACGAACACTTGAAGAAGTTAGAGAAAACATAATAGGAAAACATGTAAACACAACAAGTTTAATAAGGAGTCCACCCAATGCTCCTGGGCTACATCTCCTGGTCCAGCATTTAGTGGTGGCCTCTCTATTATTTTTCAAAGCAGAGTTT
The DNA here is from genome assembly GCA_000404065.3 of Pinus taeda. Lineage (NCBI taxonomy): Eukaryota > Viridiplantae > Streptophyta > Pinopsida > Pinales > Pinaceae > Pinus > Pinus taeda. Next base: position 142,063 of record APFE030606184.1, read on the forward strand.
TTACAATAGTGAGCTCAATTTGAGTCTCACTCAACAGATATAAATCAGTAGGACTGGACTTGGATCCCCCTAGTCTCTAGAGTACACAAACTCTCCTTAATGAAACTTGACCTCTATTGGTCACAGTAGTATGAGCCAAATATGAGACTCATACATGACAGCCCTATGTCCAGGAGTTCACTTGAACCTCTCAAGACTTCTCTAGAGTACATAGACTCTCTGACTCTCTTTGGCTCTGTTTAGCTCGATGCTGCCTTCAGGTCAGCTCGTCTTCTTCTCTATGAGCACTCTGTACTCTTAGCTTTCTACATCTAACTAACTTCTCCTCTACTTTTGTTAGTTCATGGCTTTAAAGCCAGTCTGCTTTCTGACTATTCGTTTCTGCTTCCCAGCTTTCTAGTTCTCCTCCCTCCGTCCATTTGAATTCCTCTATTAAGCATCATCATCATCACTGTGTAACACCTCATAGGGAGGTGGCCACCTATTTCATAACGAACTGAGTGTCAGTTCTCTTGCAAATGTTTGAATGGTTGTTATTTCCGTTTGTTCCCAAATTGCCCACAAACATGATTCTTTTGCCAACTCATCATTCATGCCAGACTTAAGAATTTATACAACTCGACCTGTTTACCCTATTGAATTTTGTCATTTGTCGGATCACATTTCCATCATCAATCTGGAGCTTCTAGATCCTATGGTCTCCATCCATATCGGGCGGGTAAGTAGTCTGATGTTTACTCGTCCAATGTGAGCGGTTTTCTCTCTCTTCCACCAGATGAGTGGCACCCAGTGTGTGGCATTGGATAGGAATTTGTTGAAACCTCTTACCGCTCGAAGCCCTTCTGATATCTTGCCAGTTTTGGTGTGGGACTTACCTCTGATGGAATCAGAAAATTCTGTACGGTTTTTGACTTTACGAGTCTGGGTCGCTTGGGGCTTTGTCTTCTATAAGGGGTTTCTCGGCGATGCAATTATTGACTTGTCACTAATCGCATATCCGAAACCTCCCCTGTTTTTTGAAAAGACCTCCTGTTTCATTGTTTCTTGAGAGTGCACGCTAACATGGGCTGATAGCCTGGGCACTTGACTGAGGGTCCTCGTTGCTCTACACTGCTCACAAATTATAATTGTTCTGAGGGTATTCTTGATAAGCTCGACCTTTCTAAATCTTTGAAACATTGGCATGAATTTTATAGATTTATGAAAACTTAGAGAGTGTTTTAGGATTCAATTTGGATCACGGCCTTCCCACTGAAAGAAATCTTTTGTCCTACCAAAAGTTGGTTTTTAAGCATCAATGAAGTGAGAGTATAGATTCCTCACTTTCCCAATTTCTATCCATTTTTGAACCTTTGAGTCCAATCCTAAGGTACTCAACATCCCCTTTGTGTGAAGTTCTCACCTTCCTGTCTAGAACTATATCTTCTTGCAACTCATTGAGATATTTAGCAGATCATCAATAGAAGGAAATTGAATCGGCTCTTCAGGATCTTCAATTAATGAAGGTTCACATAATCTCAAGATGTCTACATTAACAACTGAGAAGATGTGCATGTAAGCTAGTAAATAAAGGTGAAAAGCATTCTCACAAATTTTCTCAAGTATCTTGAAAGGTCCATACCTTATTGGCTTCAACTCATTACCTTCAACTTGCATTCTATCCTTGCTGATATACAACCAAAATTTATTTCCAACTTGGAAGCTATGCTCCATTCGAGGCTTATCATGCCTTGCCTTGTACTTGGCTTGGCTCTTTTCCAGCTGTTCCTGTACTGCCTGGTGAATCTCCTTGATTTTTTCAAAGAACATGGTTGCCTTGTCCACATCACTATGTCCATCAACTGTTATGTCTTTACCAAAGAAAAAATCCAAGGGAGACCTTGGTGCGAAATCAAAACAAGTCTCAAAAAGAGATCTGTATGTAGAAGAATGTTTAGCTTGGTTGTAAGCATGTGGCAAATAACATAGATGTTCATCCCAAAGCTTGGGATTCCTGCTACAATAGCCTCTAAGTACCTGGATCACTTTCATGTTGACCACTTTTGTTTGGCCATCTGTTTTAGTCTGGTGTCCATCAATTCTCACAAACTCGACCAAAATATCCCAACAAATCGGGTATCTCGATCAGATATAATGGAAGTGGGTAATCCAAAATGAACCCATACATGCTGAAAGAACAACTTTGTAGTTTGTTCAACTATAATATGTTTGTTACAAGGTCTTCAAATACACATTTTTCTTAACCTATCCACAGCAACATATAAATAGTCATGACCCTTTTTAGATCTAGGCAGTGCTCCAACAAAGTCCATGGAAACACTTTCCCAAGGATGAGAAGGAACTGGTAGTGGAGTGTACAAGCCTAGTTTTCTATTGCTAGGCTTGCTTTTAGCACACATAGTACACCCTCTTAGATATCTAGAAACTGTCTTATTCATTTTTGGCCAATAACAAAATCTTTGCAGCTATGCAACTGTTTTACTTACACCAAAGTGACCTGATATTAGAGAAGTGTGTGCTTCTCGAATTTTCTTTCCTCTTTCAGTTTGTGGTATGCATAACTTCCCAAAATGATACAAGCGTTGGTCCTTAACATGATAATACAATTCTTCTACTCGTTTGCTTGACTTAAAGTTGCATATACATCTTTAAAATCTATATCTTGCGCATACTGGTCAATGCAACTTTCATGCAATACTAAATTATGCTTAAGTATAGTAGATGCATTTATGATTGGTGTGGACAACATGTCTGCAACTTTATTGTGTATGCCCTTTTTATATTTTATGACTAGATGAAATTGTTGTAGAAAACCCATCCACCTATAGTGTCTTGATAGCTATAGTTTAGTTTGTGAGTTCAAATATTGAAGTGGTTGATGATTAGTATGTATATCTATCTCTTTTCTCATTATGTAATGTTTCAACTTGTTCACACTTTTTACTAATGCATACAATTCTTTATCATATGTGGGATAGTTAACTACTACAGAATTAAATGTCTCGGAATGATAACGTATGGGTTTACCGTGATGCATCAACACTGTTCCCGGCATCCATTCCAATCTCAAATGGTGTTTGAAGATTAGGAAATGCTAGTACTAGTGTTGTACTAATCTTTTCTTTCAAGGTGTTGAAGGCTTTTTGTTGTTTTCCTCCCTACTGAAACACCTTGTTCAATCCTATTACAGCATGTAATAGAGCTACAATTAAGGAAAAGTTAGAAATAGACTTTCTCCAATATTGTGCTGCTCCTAGGAAGCTTCTAACTTCTATAGAAGATTTGGGTTTAGGCCAATTTACAATGACTACAAACTTGGAGGGATCTATCTTCAATTCACCGCCCCCTACAATATGACCCAAATAATTCAAAGATGTTTTGCCAAATTCACATTTTGAAAGTTTAACATAAATATTTTCTCTTTTCAAAAGATGTGGAGTCTACTTGACATGCTTTAAATTTCCTTCCCATGTTTTACTGAATACAAGAATGTCATCTAAATATACAATGATAAAATCATCAATAGAAGGTATGAGTACATTATTCATTACTCTCATGAAAGTAACAGGAGCATTAGTTAAGCCAAAAGGCATAACAAACCACTCATACAATCCCTGCTTTATTTTGAAAGTAGTCTTCCATGCATCTTGCTCTGCAACTTCGACCTGGTGATAGCCACTATGCAAGTCCAACATGGAAAAATAAACAACTTCTTTCCACTGATCTAATAGATCATCTATGCGAGGAAGGGGATAACGAAATTTTATCGTTATCTTATTCATTTCTTGGTAATCAATGCACATTCTCCATGAGCCATCTTTCTTTCTCACCAAGACAACTGGAGACCCACATGGCAATGTGCTAGGGCTTATGAACCCTTTCTCGAGCAATTCTTGTAACTGCTTCTTGATTTTTTCATTCTCTAAAGCCGACAACCTTTTATACCTATGGCTGTGATTGTTATTTCATCCCCTGAGTCGGACCCCAAGTATTTTTGAATAGTGCAGAAGTCTTCTTCTTTTTTCCCTTGTATTTCTTGGGTTTCAGC
>APFE030606184.1:147907-173367 GCA_000404065.3 Pinus taeda
CCTTTCCATGACTCCTCTTAATTGAAACAATAGCTGGAAGGCCAGGGGCGCAATTTCGAAAATCTCCCCTGGCAGGCCGGGGGCAATTCCCAAAATTGACCCTCTAGCCTATAGGGGGTGATTTTGGAAATCGACCCAGGGGGGCGATTCTGGGAATCGATCCCCAGACAGGCCAAGGGATTGTTTTGCGTTTTGCCAAGGGTGGGTAGGCCCATGGTCGGTGTGCTCTCTTGCGACACGGTGATGTGTTGCACGTTGTTGTGCCGCTAGCAGGCAAGGCCATGGTTGGGCGCACTCGTGCAGGGGCCCGAGGGCCCTTGGCCCTGGTGGGTAGAGCTGCATGCCCAGGATCGAGGGCCCTTGGGCGGGCTCTGTCCGATTATCGGAATCAGATAGAGCCCGTCTAAGAGCTCGCGGGGCCGCGACCCTAAGTGGCTCAATTTGATTCTGAGAATCGGATTGAGCCCGCTCAAGGGCTCGAAGAGCAAAATTTTTTATTTTTTTTTTATTTTTTTTTTTTTATATATTTTTTATTATAATAATTATCATTTATTTTATAAGTTTTTTTGGTTTTATGGTTTTTTTTCGTAAAAAAAAATTATTGATTTTTTTGTTATTTTAATTTTGTTTGTATATTAATTTTGTTTTTGTAATGTTTTTTCATATTGTTTATTAAAAAAATAAATAAATAAATAAATAAATCAAGTTATTTATTGGCTTTTTATGTATTTTTTAATTTAAAAAATATTATTTTACTTAAATGTGTTTTATTTTTATTTTTTTACAATTGTTTCAATGATGCCTTTTTTATTTTATTTCTTTCATTCCTTTTCTTTTCTTTCATCATGTTTTAAAAAAAATGTTTATGTTTTTAAAAAATATGTTTTTGTTATTATATATGTGTGTGTGTGTTTTTTGTTTTGTTTTTTTTTTTACATTTTTTATTATTATTATTATTATTATTATATTTTGTGGTTAATTTTGTTTTTGTTTTTTTTACTTTTTTATGTTTTATTTTTTTGTCTTTTTATATATTTGATATTTTTGTCATTTTTGTTTTAATTTTAGGGTTTGTTTGTTTTTTTTATTATTATTTTTGAAATTTTAATGTTTTTTGGAGTCATGATAAAATCTTTTACGCCATTGTTTCAAAATGTTGGAAATTTATCATGAAAAAAAAATGTTTTTTCAATATCAACACATCAACACTTTTCATTTTCAGAGTGCTTTTTCCACAAAAAAATTGGTTTTCACTGCCATTTTTAAAACATGTTGAAAATTTACCCTAGAAAAAAAATCGTTATTCCAGCATCAACAATTTTCATTTCTGAGTTGATTTTTCAGGTTTTTTGGGGTTTTTTGGCTAGATTTCTGGTTTTGAGTTTATAGCTCCCATTTCAAAGTTTATGTTGTTGATAATTCCCCCCAAAAAATTTGGTATGGATAATTTCCCCAAAAAAACTTAGACAAAGATAATTTCCAAAAAAAAATGGGGGCGAGGATAGTTCCAATCCCTTGCACTTATAGTCTTGCTAATAAAAATCTTGGTTGTTAATTGTTTTCCCCTTACAAATCACTCACACTTGCAGTCTTGTTAATAAATATCCAATTATTTATCAACAACTTACAATTAAATCTTATGAATATATAAAAGTATAACAACTTGCAAGTAAACCTTATGATTCTTCAAAGGACAAGTGAACAAATCACTTGAAATTGTCTTTGCTTTATATATGTTATATAAAATTACTCATCGAGAGTTATGATATAACCATGAACTATGAGGTTGGCTTGATGAAAGATGGTGGATGGTCCGGTGGATTAACCAAAGGATTCCTTGGAGTGAGATTTGATCTAGACCTTGCCCATATTTAGAGTGAACCCTAGATCCTAATTGTTAGGGGAGAGTAGGAGAGATGACTATATTATGCTTGATGTTAGTGTTAGAGATTTGGATGAAGTAGTAATAAGAAGAAATGACAAAGTAAGTGTGTAAAACAATTACCATCTCTTATTAACCTAAGTTTTGGTGAGGAAGTTAAAATGCATGGAGTGTGGATGGTAGAGATGGCTCTCGTTGGTCACTGCATCGGAGATAAGGGCATTTAAAGGATTGGATAGTAAGATTTTGGAGGCTTATGCTAAGGATTAGATGTTAAGAGTATGGGGGCTTGTGTTAAGGAGTGGATGTTGAGTATGGAAGTTTGTGCAAGGCTATGATCTTGTTGTCTATGTGTTGTCAAGAGGTTGATTGGCTCTTGTTTTTTATATTGATATTTGATCAATTTTTTTGACAAGATGGTGGTTATGGGTATTGTATTTTCTACAAGATGCACAATAAAATACAATTTCCTGCTAAATAATTACTTCCTAGTAATTTATACATAATATTCTTATGCTGTTGATATCATTGAGCAACTACACTTCAAAAAATATCAATAGTAAATGTGGTGGAAACAATAAGGATCATAGAAAGACAACTATGCACAATAGAGACAATATTTTTATCTTAGAAAACTAAACCTTGGGAGAAAATCCAACAACTTTTCTTTAGGAGATATTATTCTTTAATAAGGTTTACAAATCAACAATTTTTCTAGAAATTTGTGGCAATATCTAAGTCAAACCTAGTGAAATTCTAACAAAACAACAATGGTCAAAACTAGTAAAAAATCAATGTTAGTCAAGTAGTTAGGATGCGGTAACTCCTATAGCCTGTGGTATGTGGTAAAATTTTCAGCCTACTGTAAACTCTTGCGGGCTTTTTGTCAACTCATGCAGTCAACCTTGTGGGCTATAGTCAACTCCTACAACTAGGTCAAATCTCGGTTAACTAGCTTGGTTAACAACAGTCAAATTTGACCCTCCATCACATTTATGATTATCCAATGAAGAAATATTCACCTCAGAAAATCCAAAATTTCTTACTCGGACTTGCTCTTTGTTGGTGTAGAAATGAGGCATCATAATGCCTATTTATACAAGTCGAATGGGGTGAAATACCCCAAGGGAAACGTTCCTTCACTTTCTTAGGCAAACTGGATGCTCCAAAATATAATTTTTTATTTTTATTTTCTTAAACTAACTTGGAGACCTCTTTAGTCATTCGAGAATAACTCCTGATGCTACAAAAAATCAACACTCCCTCTTAGCGAGTGAGTTATTCTCCTTGGCTGCAAAAAATATTTCTCATTAGCTAAAATTTCTCATGCACAAGAAAAGTTCACGAGCTTGCTATGTTGATGTAGTGCGTTTCCATATGCATGTTTATAAATAAGTAGGCAATGTGACTCCTAACATGCACGTCTATAGATCACTCCATCACGGAGTAGGCAATGTGAATATCCTAGTTCATTTACCCTTGGCCAAAACAGCATGTCTCCTTAGGTAAGTGAATGAATCTTCTCTGGTCAAATCATCATGACTCAACCAAATTCCTTGATGGCTTCTCAAGAGAGGATTTTCCCTTGGACCATTCACCCTTGTCCAAATTATCACGTTCCAACCAAATTCCTTTATGGCTTCTTAGGTGAATTACATCAATCTCCTAAGATTGTTTCAAACCAATCTCCACTTCATTGAAGGTATGGTTCACTATGATGCACTAAAGAAATAGAGACCTTGGGAGGAAGAGAGAAACACGGGCGGCTAGGGTTACAATTTTCTGAAGGGGATTTTCTCCATGGACGGAGGCAGAGGAGGGAGCTCCACTCCCTCCTACAAAGAGGCAGTGACCAACAGGAGCAAGAATCCTCCAAAAACAAGTAGATGCATCACTAAGGAAGGAAGAAGAAACAGGGAAGAGGAAACAGTAAGCACTAAATCAAAGGAGAATGATGGCACAAAAGACAAGGAGGATAATGACAAAAAATAGGGAAAAAAATACAAGAATCAAGAGGGACCGTGCAAACCCAAAGCTGAAATCATTCCTAGAGTAGTTTTACATGATCCAACGCTGCAAGCGCACAGGGATCATATGCAGACCTATGCAATCATTTGAAAATTCATGGGGATATGGCCCACTGAAAAGGCTTTACAATCATGGATCAGATACCATTGGAAACCTAAAGGAAGCATTGATCTTCATCTAGGATCCAAGGGTTTCTTCACTGTGGTGTTTGCTAACATTGAAGATAAGGACAACATGTTTGAAGGCGGGCCCTACTTCTTTGTTGCAACAGGGCTCTATATGCGGCCGTGGAAGATGAACTTTGCTTCAGAGTGAGAAACTTTTATGGCAGTCCCGGTTTGGGTAAGACTCTATTCTCTACCTCTCGATTATTGGCAAACAAAATCGCTAGCAGCCATAGGAAATAAATTAGGAAGGTTTGTCAAAACTTCTGAAGCCACTAGGAGGGGAAAATATACCTCCCTCGCCAGGATCCGTGTAGAGATGGATCTATCCGGAGCTCTTCCGGATGAGATCATCTTGGAGGTTTTTGATGAGGAATGGGTGCAGACAATAGACTACGAGCATATTCCATTTAGATGCCGTAAATTTCATGAACATGGGCACCTTCTAAGAGATTTCCCTCTCAGTAAAGTAGAGAAAAAAAGAAAATCTTATACATTGAAGCACACAGACAGCTTTCACAAAGTAGTTCATAAAGGAAAAAGTAGCAAGAAAGGTCCAAAAAAACAACAAAGTGAAGGACAAAAGGTTAGGCCGAACCAGTTCCAAGTTCTGGAAGAGGAAGAAATTGCAGTTGAAGATCAAGTAATGAATGAGGGTTCTGATAAAAAGGAGAAGGAAGAAGAATGTGAGCAGGAACAGGAAAACGAAAAACAGAAAGGGAGCATGATGAGTGAATCAGAGACGGAAATTGATCGAGACATGACCTTGAGTGAGATGGAAATGGAGGACAATGAGCTACAGGAGATTCTTGATAGAGAAAATCTGGATCTAGAAGGGTTCTTGAGTAAGGGAATAACTGGCGGGGTAGAATCTCTACCATAAGATGAATGCAATCGAATAAAGCAGTTATTCTTATGGAAAACTCAGGTAAAGGGTTGGGAGGAAGTAAACAACAGTGAAAGATAGAGTAACGAAGGAGTGATAGCAGTAAAAATGACGCCAGGGTTAGCATCGAGAAACCTAGGAAAGAAAAAAGGCATGAAAAAGCAGAAAGAACTACTGATGGAATGTGGTAAGCTCATGGTAGACTCAGGTAAGATGAAAGATCTAACCAGTTACTCTTTTACCGATCTGTAATTATGAAGTTCACAACTTGGAATATCAGAGGTCTAGGTAGCAAGATAAAACAGAGAATGCTGAATAACAGAATGAAACAGGTAGTTCTGGACATAATTTTTGTCCAAGAAACGAAATGTTCCGTTCAAAAATTAAGGGAAATCCATAGTAAATGGCTTAGCAAATTTGAGTTTCTAGAAGTTAAAGCAGAAAATACAGCAGGGGGTATCCTCACCCTCTGGAATCCCCAAAAAATAAGAATAGTTGATGCGGAGGCAACAAGGAATTATTTATCAGTGATTATACAGCCTGTAGGAGACAGGGACACTTATCTAGTTACGAATGTTTATGACCCTCAAAGATTAGAATACAAAATCAGGTTTATTGATTCCTTGGTGGATCTCAGGACCAGACATGCAGAGTTACATTGGGTTATAGGAGGGGACTTCAATATGATCAGATCTCTCTCGGAGAAAAAAGGGGGTACAAGAACTCTAAATAAAGATTCCTCAGCCTTCCAAATCTTTTCAGAAAGCATGAAGCTTGTTGATATTGAAACAAACAATGGCCTATGTACATGGAACAACAAAAGAGGAGGGGATTCCCAGGTTGCTTCCAATCTTGATAGATTCATGATCTCTGGGGATCTAATGCCTCTAAACAAGGAAATAATAGCTGGAATTATCCCTTTTGGTGGCTCAGATCACTGGTTAATTCAAATGGAGATCAAGGGCATTGGCACCCCAAGAAACAAACCTTTCAGATTTGAAAATTTTGGCTTTCACACCCAGAATTCATCAACAACATTGAGAAATGGTGGGCGGAGGACTTGCAGATTCAAGGTTCAACTATGTTCCTGCTTCACAAAAGGTTAAAACACATCAAACTGAAGCTAAAAGATTGGAATAAAAAGGAATTTGGCAATATTTTTGCAAATAAGAAAATTGTGGAGAACAAAATTCTAGAGCTCAATCAAGCTTTGATCAAGGAAGGCTTTGATAAAGACAAAAATGAGTAGGCAGAGAAACACCATTAGGAATGGGAAAAGTTGTGTAAACAAGAGGAAATTTTTTGGAAACAAAAATCTAGGGTTCAGTGGCTAAAAGAAGGAGAACGTAATACTAAATTTTTCCATAGATCCACCATGGCAAACAGAACTCACAACAGGATCTCTTCGATCAAGGACGAAGAGGGCCAGATTCATCAGTCCCATGAGGAGATAGAAGCAGTGTTAGTAAAGCACTTTCGGGATATTTCCAAGGAAAACTTTTTAGTAAGAGAACCTTTCATCAAGGATTTCACTAAACATATCCCTAAGCTGGTATCCAGAGAGGATAATGGTAATCTCAACAGACTTGTAATTGAAAAGGAGGTCAGTGAGGTCCTCAAGGAAATGCAAAATGGCAAGGCTCCAGGTCCGGATGGTTTCAATGTGGATTTCTTCAAAGCCTGTTGGAATATTGTCAAAAAGGATATATTAGAGGTAGTGGAAGATTCCAGGCTAAACAAAACCATTTTAAAAGCACTCAATACCTCCTTCATCACACTTATTCCAAAACAGGATAATGCTCAAACGCTAGAAAGATATAGGCCCATTGCTTTATGCAATGTAGTCTACAAGATAATTTCCAAGGTCGTGGCTAACAGACTCAAACCCTTGCTACCTTCACTTGTCTCGGGGGAACAAACTGGTTATGTAGAAGGAAGACAAATTCTGGATAACATCATTCAAGCTCACGAGGTGGTTCACTCGTTAAAAAGTAATAAGCAAGCAGGTATGATCATGCAATTGGACATAGCCAAAGCATATGATAAAGTGAACTGGGTATACATCAAGAAAGTGAGTACAACGTTTGGTTTTGATCACAATTGGGTCAGATGGGTCATGGCCTTGGTGACTTCTTCCAGTTTTTCAATTTTAGTTAATGGCTTGCCCTTTGAACTTTTTCTTCCTTCCAGGGGGCTCAGACAAGGGGATACTTGTAGAAATTTTGAATAATTTAACACATATTCAATGGAGATTATCCTGATCATGTACTATTGCGGAGAACATACACAATACATAAGCTCCTCTACGTTGATCATCAATATAGCAGCATCAATAACAATAAAACATCAAGAGCATTCACACATTAACACAGTATGTATCCCGGGGAAAGCATCTCGCTAAAAACCCCAACTATCTGTATATTAATGATTGAGTCATGTAACATTACACAGCATAATACTTCTCACAAGTATCTCCACCTCTGTTACACACAATACAGCTCAGATCTGAATCAATCACTGGCTCAAATCTCCTTCGCTGCTTGCCTGCCTCCGCTGCTCAATACCTGCTCAAGAACTGATGATAATTCCAAGGCAACCACGTATTTACTTGGAAAAATCACATGAGAACAAGCTACAATGTGGGAAAATACGTGAGCAAACTCATTGGCATACTCAATCCCTTGATTGTGCAAGATCTGATGCACAACTATAGTCACAACTGATAGCAATCTGATTCTCTAACACCTGTCCCTGCTGAACTGAACATGCACTGACATGCAACTGAGTTAACTGATGTATTCATTAGTTGTATTATGAGTTAATAACTTGTGAATTAATTAATAACTAATTCACCCAACCCATCTCTAGTCTATTTGCCAGTTAGACTAAATACAACCAGTTTAACAAAGCTAAACTGAACACAACTCCATCAACTGCACCTCCAGTCCACTAAACTCAACTCACTTGAGTTCTAACTGAAGTCCTGCATGCAAATATTAGTCATCCCATAGGTAACCACGTATTTCCTTCTGGGATCTGCATGTACCACATCCGTAGCTCATCCTGAAGTGCTCCAAGAGAATAAGACAAAGTTTATAGTCTAAATATTATTATGAGCTAATAATATTTGACTGTTCTATATTTAGACTGAGCAGTCACTCCGCTGTGATCTAAAAATAGAAGTCCATCTATTTTTCCCAACTTGATCAATCATCCATAAACAGCATCCTGCAACTCATAGACATGATCCATATGTCTAAAAATAGACATAGTCTAAAAATAGACTTGCGCCAAAAATAGCCTGCGGGCCCACTTAGTGAAGGCGACTTCTTTCCACTAAGCTCCATCATCTTGTTGCATTCTCAACAAGCATTTCTTGTTGCACACTTTTCAGCAATACTCTCTCCCCTTTTCTCTTCATCCTCATGATGGAAGGGCTAGGGCGGTCCATTAAGAATGCTAGAACAATGGGCAAAATTCAAGGACTCCAAGTTTCGGAGAATGGCCAAGTTCTGACTCATCAACAGTTTGTAGGTGATACCATGTTACAAGGAATTCCCACAATCAAGGAAGCGCTCGCTTACAAAAAAAAATTGAATGAATTTGCTAAGGAAACAGGTATGGAAATCAATCTTTCCAAATCAAAAATCTTTTTCTTTAATACCCATATTGCCATTCAGAGAAATATTCTCCAGAATTCTAGGCTTTCAAAGAGAATCCCTACCCTATAAGTATTTGGGAGTTCCTCTAACGGCTAAACCCCAGCACAAAAGCACTTGGGATCCCTTAATAATCAAAATGCAAGACAAGGTCAGGAAATGGACAAACAAATATTTAAATCTAGTTGGGAGACTGGTTCTAATAAAGGCAGTGCTCCAAGCTATTCCAATCTTTATGCTATCAACCCTCCCAGCTCCAATAGGAGTCTTACAGCAATTTAGAGATATTCAAAGAGATTTTCTTTGGGGAAAAGATGAAACGAGAAAAAAATGGGCTTTAGTCTCATGGGATAAGATCTGTAAACCCAAGAACCAAGGAGGCCTAGGTTTGGATAATCTAGAGATTCTCAGCAAGGTCCTAGGGGCCAAACTTTGGTGGAGGTGGGTTAAGGATCCTAAGGCCCAATGGCAAGCATCTGGAAGGAAAAATATGCCAGAGCTTGGTCTTGTTCTGACATCATAAGAATGTTTGGTATTATGAAGGGCTCTCCCATATGGAACAAGGCCTGGGAGAACAGAGAAGTGGTTCAACAAAACAGTTTCAGAGAGGGTGATCTGGCACTTTTCTGGGAGGACAAATGGCAACAAGAGCATATTCTATTGAAAGAGGAATTTTTGGACCTCAAGCATGAGACAGACAACCAAGAATTAGTAAAGGTTAAAGACTTTTGGGAGCATTCTCACAATGCAGGAAAATGGAGAACATGGAGAAAAATAGATAGCAGAGAGGATAAAGCCCTCAACAGTAGAGTAGAGTCCCTTAAGAGGATGTTGGATAAGAGGATGATTTTAGTAACTGAAGGGCAGGATCAACTAAGATGGGGTAACAATAAAGAAGGCAACTTTAATATCAAGGAAGCAAAAGGTATTCTCCTTGATCTGGATTCCCAAGTTCCAAATAGAACTTGGCAGAAGCTATGGAGGCACAAAGGCTGGATGAAAATCAAACTATCTATGTGGCTGGTTCACCACAGGAAAATCTTAACCTGGGAAAACATTAGAAAAAGGGGTATTCAGGGACCCTCTAGATGCCAGCTCTGTGAAGCCCAAGAGGAGATTATGGAACATCTTCCCAACTGATGCATTTTTACTGCCAGGTTATAGGATTTTTTTGCCAACATCTTCAATCAGTCTGATAGAGACAAAGAAAATATCACTAACACTCTAAAACTAGAGGAATAACTTTTCGGATTATGATGTCCTCAACTCTGCCTGGGCTCTTTTGCCAAGTTTCATTATATGGAATGTGTGGAAAGAAAGAAACAAAAGAATCTTCAAGGAGGAAAAGAACACCTCTATTCTCCTGGTGGAGTTGATCTTAAAACAGCTTAAGGAGACCGTTGGGACCACAGTAAGGGATATCCCCAAAAATCCTCCCTCAGTAGCGGAGTTAAGAATTCTCAGACAGTTAGACATGCTGGGGCTCACTCCACAAGGCCTCGACAGGAAAATAATAATAAGAGAAATGGACAAAGAATTTTGGAATCCTCCCCCAAAAGGTTTCTTAAAGTATAGCATCGATGGAGCTTCTAAAGGAAACCCGGGAATGGTGGGCTTTAGGGGAGTTCTCAAGGATGAGACCGGAAGCATAATCTCCCTCTTCCATGGACACTTAGGAAAATCTACCAACAATATGGCAGAACTAATGGCTTTGGAACAATGCTTAGACCTTATGAAACAGGATCATTTCCAAAATGTCATAATAGAAGCTAATTCTGAGTTAGTCATCAACGCAACCAAGAAAATCAGTCATGGAACAGGGCCGGAAAAGGTTACCAAACACTGGAGGTTAACTCAGGTTCTCCAAAAAATTTAGGGACATCTTCAGGAACTACGCACACTTAGATTCATCCATGTGCGTAGAAAATCCAACAAACTGGCGGACATTCTTGCCAACCAAGGTGTCAGCTGTAAGGATAGCACAATTTTGATTGAATGGCACATAATGTTGCAGAGCAATCTGAGAAATCAATGCGAAAACTAGGCAGAAGAGGACAGAGAAGTGTTTATATGTAAAACTAAAGAAGAAAATTCGTAATGAGCAGATTTCAACAGGTTACACAATTTTGGTCAGAGAGGTCTATGATGGAAGGTTGTCCAGGGTCAGCCTCAATAGTCATGGTTACCACCTTCCAGAATATCCCCAATGTAGGGCAAAGGGTTTTCTTAGTTGGGAGATAGGTTGAAGGAAATAGGGGTAGGCATCAGTTCAGGCCTCAACATCACTCAATTTTCCAGTGGCAGGAGGTAAAACCACCATCTGAGTTTCACACCGCTTTAATCCCTAAGGAGCTTTCGAAAAATTTGTAGCGATACCATAGAACGCATGACACATGGATGAGGGCAGGGTCCAAATACCACCCTCATTGCACACTAAAGTTCGTTGACTTTGGTCGAGCGATAATTGGCTCAACCATCTGATGTTGCAAGGAAGATCAACGTTCGGGATCGAGCGAGCAGGAGTCCGGGTGTTAACCTTCTTTCCTCTTCCTAGAGCGATGTATACCTCCACCATCAAATTAAAAAAAAGAAGAAAAATGAACGCTTGTGATGGAAAATCAGGAAGGTGTTTGTATTCAAAAAGGGTTGGGTGGGTACTTTTTGGGAAGTTGAGGGCTTGGCTTCAAAAGGGCATTTTCCTTTTTGCCTTAGGCCACACAATTTGATGGATATATTTACATATTGTAAATTTTGTTTGAATTAATGACATGAAGGCATGACTCTTGCTTTAGCAAAAAAGAATTACATCAATCTCCTCTAATCAATTAACATGACTCAACCAAAGTCCTTCATGGATTCTTAGGAGAAGATATGCCCAATCCTGTTGCCCTAGTCCATTCAACCCTGGTCAAATCAACATGACCCATCCAATTCCTTCATGGCTACTCAGGTGAATGTAACAATTTCCCCTGGTCAAATCAACATGATCCAACCAAAGTCCTCCATGACTTCTTAGGAGATAGTCTGCCTAATCTTGCAAAGACATCAACACTCCCTCTCAATGAGGGAGACATTATGCATGACAACAAGCTTGTCTATGAAGTATGAGAACTTCACTTTAGACATAAGTTGGTGAGAATGTTTGAAATTTTCTCATATATGGATATGTACTAGAGCTTCAGTGCTCCCTTCTGCACCATTTCTTATATGAAGTGACTCGATCAAAGAATCTTACAAGAAGCTTCTGAAGCCGCATTACTTCATGAATTGCAACATTGGATGTGATATACTATGCTTCTATTGTACTAAGTGTGACAAAATTTTGTTTCCTACTATACCAGGAAATCATAGCTGCTCCCAAGTTGAAGTAGCACCCCAAGGTGCTCTTTCCGTCCTCTACACTCTTGACTCAAACTGAAAAATTATATCCATGCAACCTCGCTTTACTTCCTAAGACATATCTCAATCCATATATAATTGTACCACGTAGGTACCTCAACACATGTTTCGTCGCATGCCTTAGCTCATCCATATACTGGCTAGCTTCCTTCACTAGACCCATCACCACAACTTCTTTGTAGTCACCTTGATTGGGTCCTCCCTCTTACACTGAAGCAGATCCTCCTGTAGAAATATTGGTTTCTCCCTTTGTTATAGAAGAAAATCCTCTTGCCACTGTTGCGCCCTCTAACACTGGAGCATATCATGTTGTCTAGCATGGTCCCCTCATTGTCTAATCATCTTGTCTGACAATTTCGACCCATGAACATCCTCTTGGAAAGTCGTTTCTTCTATTCAACTCGACTGTCTGCTACCTATAAAGTGGAAGCTCTTTGCGTCATCTGGCATGATCCTAGATGCCCTAGCAATTTGTATAATCCTCCTTTTTAAACAATAATCACTATTGTTGAATCTATGGTCGAGCCCTTAGGCCATACAAGAATCTAACCATCTAACAATAGGAGAGAAAATATCATTATAATCCACTCGTTTCTAGGAGAACCCTCTTACCACAAGCCTTGCTTGGTTATTTTCTATGTCTCTACACTGTACCTATTCTTCCTTTCTACAAAGTCCATTCTAGGGGCCATGGAAGAAAAATCATAACCAAGAAAAATATAAGAACAAGAACCTAACCAAAATAATAATAATAATTAAGGGAGAAAAATATGATTGGAAGTACTATCTCTTGATTAAGGAAGAAATTGTTGAGGATTGCAGGAAATTGTCAACTCCATCTTGCTCCTTGCAGAGAAATCATTGAAGTCCTTGGAAGTATATTCTCCTCCATTGTCTAACCTCAAAACATGACCAATCAAGGCACACTTTTCCTTGTCCCAAAAACTTGTCTCTACAATGTCTGCAAGGTTATCTCAGACTTGGCTGAGGAAACCCTTTCATAGGGCTAAGCCTTAGCCAATAAAATGTCCCTTGAAGAGGATCACTTTAATTCCCTTTTTTGTGTGTGGTTTTATCTCCTCTAGTTGGCCTTAAAACAACAATCTATTAGAGATCATTTAGGATGCCTCTACACAACTCTAATATGTACTCTGCGTCACACAACAATCCACCTTATAAATGTGACCCCATATCTACCACAATTGACTAAGAGGTACTACATCTTCCTTAGCTTTGGTTTCATTCTTCGTATACTTGGATTTCTCCTTAATTCCTTCTATCTCTAGAATCACTTCCTTCACATGATCCTAAATATCATTTTCTTGAAAGACAAGGAGTAGTTTTCCCTTCCAAGTGTAGAAATTTGATAAAAATTGCAACAACACAAGATTTCAAACTGAAAAACAAGAGACACAATTCTACTCTACTGATTTGCGGAATGGAAATCATAATTTATAACAACATGCATAGACAGGAAATAAGAAAAACCACAAATACACAATGATTTCTAGGGGAATCCAACTAGGAAAAACCTTCAAGCCTCTTTGCATTAATCAGGTGAATAGAGAAACTATTACAATTGTTAGCTCTAGCTTTGAGCACAACTTGCAAAAGAATGATTGTTATCTCTGCTGAATGAGAAACTTTGGACAACACTTAGCCAATTATCTGCTCATCTAGCCTCCTATTTCCTTCCGCAATTCCTAAGGAAAATAGCTCCTAAAAGATAGGAATGTCCTCCTATTTTCTTGTGCAATTCCCAAGGATTGATCTCTTGACTTCATGCAACAATTGTACACTCATACTAGTCTATAACTCATGTTAGATTGCCTTGTCATCTCCACATTAGTTGAGTGATTCAAATTCCATGCATGCATTAGCTATTTTGGGTTGATTTATTAGTTAAATAACAAATCTCTAAGTTAGACTATTGTTCCACTACATAACTGACCTTCAACTGACTCTATCAATAGTTAGAAGCCAGTTAAATGAATACAACTGGAAATAACTGAACTAGATTGCTAAAATTGATAGATCAACCCATGCATGATTGAACTCCAAGATTATAACTTGAATTTACTGAGTTAATGGATTGACAAGGGCCATGTCACACTAGTTAAGTGCCTCCAAGTTGTCATGCTGATGTGGAAATTCGATTTACTCAATTTGATTGAGGCTAAAGTCAAATTGAGCCTTTCTTGCTACATTTTTTTCAACACTCCTTCTTAGCAAGAAAGGGATTTTTCACCACCCCTATCTTGCACATGTGGAATTTGAATTTAATTCTTGATAATGCCTTTGTCAATACGTCAACATCTCGCTCCTGAGTTGGAATGTATTGTAGCAACAAAATTCTCCCTTGCACATAGTCCCGCAAATGATACCAGATGTCAATGTGCTTGGACCTGTCATGAAACACTGGATTCTTAGAGAGCTTAATGCAACTCTAATTATCACAATATAACATTGTTGAATCCATATCCTGACTAAAAAGATCCACAAGTATTTTCCTCATCCATATGGCCTCACATGCTGCTTGACTTGCAACCATGTATTTAGCCTCTGATGAATTGAGCGCCATAGACCTCTACTTCCCATAGTACTAAGAAATAGTTGTGGACCCAACATTGAAGATAACACCTGAAGTAATTTTCCTGTCTAATGGATTCCTTACCCAATCTGCATCGGTGAAGCCTTGGAGATTCATTCCCTTTGTCCTCCTTTACCCTGATCCATAATCGATAGTGCCTCTGCGGTACTGTAACACATGTTTTTTTGCCTTCTAATACAACTTGGTAGGCCTCACCATAGCTTGACTCAGCTAGTTTATTGCATAGTACATGTCAGGTCTCATGTTCAAAAGATACATCAAAGATCCCACACACTTTTTGTAAATGGTATCATCAACCTCTTCATCTGAAATGGATTTTTCCTTCCTCTAGTTTGTAGCTAGAGGTGTGTTCATGAGATTACAATTCTCCGTGTGAAATATCTGAAGTATTTAAGAGGCATACTTCCCCTAAGACACAAACAATTCACCATCACCTTGCCATACGTCCAACTCAAGGAAGAATGCATTAGGTCCACGTATTTCATATCAAATTCCCTTGCAAGAGCAGATCAACTACTCATCACTTGTCAATATTAAATCATCAACATACAAAACAAGATAAAGCAGCTTACCATCTACCATAATGTGATAGAGGTTCACATCTGCTTCACTTTTGGTGAAGCCCAATCCACTGAGATAACTGTCAATCCGAGTGTACCATGCTCAGGGTGCTTGTCTGAGACCATACAATGCTCTCTTTAGTCTACACACATGCGACTCTCGGTCATATGTCTCAAATACTTCTAGCTGCTCTCATAAATTTTCTCCTCAACAACACTGTTGAGAAAGGCAGTCTTCACATCCATCTAGTGTATTTTCCAACCCATATGCACAACCAATGCCAAAATGGATCTGGTTGAGGAATATATTGCAACTAGTGCAAAAGTTTCCACATAATCCACTACCTCTACCTAAGAGGTTCTTTGGCCACAAATCTAGCCTTTTACTTTTGATGCTCCCATCAGCTACATGCTTCACCTTTTAGATCCATCTGGAACCAGCCACTAATTTACCTTATGGTCTCGGCACCACCTCCCATACATTGTTCTTCATGATGGATTCATATTCTTCCACCATGGCATCAACCTGTCATCACTGCTACAATAGCCTCCAAAATTTTGGCTTACACCAAATTTTGGAACCTACCTTGGTCTTGCATTTTGTCATCACAAACATGGAAGTCCATTCCATGTGTTTTGGTCCCTTTTGAAAGTAAGGCAAAATGTCTTATTTTTGCTTGTTAATTGTCACATAATGCGTAGAAGAACGTCTTGGTGGTTTCAAGGGGTTATCTTTATGTGAACAATTTGATCTAACCATGTAAACATTAGGGAAATTTTGAGGTCTAAAATGGGCCTCCTAAGAAAAATGTACAACCAAAATAAACTTTATAAGAACTAATAGGATTCAAGATGATGATGTCAACCATGGGGGATGATTCACCATTTTTGGAGTAAAAAAGTTAAATGATTAAAAAATAATAAAATAATAAAACTATTTTTTCAACTCGTATTTTCAACTTATCTCCTTAATGTTTTACTCAAATTTTCAGCAGGAGTACTCATTGGAAGCAAAATTTTATTCCTCATCCAAGGAGTACCCATGTTGCATACTTTCAATGGACCCTACTACACGAAAAATCATAAATACATGAAAAATGTGATTGCAATCACGTTTTTCATGTATTTCTAATTTTTCGTGTAGTAGGGTCCATTGAAAGTATACAACATGGGTACTCCTTGGATGAGGAATTCGATTTTTCATCCAACGAGTGTTTTCGCTTGAAATTTGAGTAAACCCATAGGGAGATAAGTTGAAAAAATAGTTTTTTCTTTTTTCCCTCTAAAATTTGATGCTGTAATCTAATCTTATTTTATTATTTCCACTATTATTTTATAATTTCCTTAGGAGGCCCATTTTAGACCTCAAATTTCCCCTAATGCATCCATCGCATTCATTCCCAAAGTTCTACGCACTATCACATAAGTGTTGTCGCGATTGTCGCACTTGTTGTAAGTCCTCACAAAGTTGTTGCACTAAGGGAAATGTGTGGTTTATATGTCATAGATGATTTATTTTCGTGTGTCGTCAAGTATTTAAGTGTGGTAGCAGTCAAATCATTTCATTGATCATGTTGGTTCATTGACCCCACACTTAGCCAATTTTTAGAAATTTCCCATCAACTTAGCCTCTCATGGCCTACCCAACTGCGCATTATGCAGTTCTAACCCTCAAGCTACAACCTTGTCCCTTTCCAGTGCACAATGTGCAGTTGCTACCTCCCAGTACTATGCAGTTCCAGGGATTAATCTCATACCCTTGCCCCCAAAATTGTGTAATCCAGCTCTACATCTTGGCCTTAACTGCACATTGTGTAGCCTTTGAGCTCAAACTTAGCTCTTATGTTGTTGAGTTGCACAATTGTGCAGACACCCAACCTCCTTTGCCTCCTTGAACTGCAGAATGGGCTGAACCAGTGCCCATCCCCTCAGCCTATCACACTGATCTTTTAGACTACACAATTTCCTTCCTTAGTCCAGCTTGGACTGTGCATTACATAGTCTCAACGCTCAAGCGTCACCCTTGAGCTCCTGAACTACACAATTGCATAGTCATTGAGCCTTTCTACCAACCTACAACGTGGTTCCATCTTAGTCAGTGGATCAACATGTGCCATCTTAGACTAGGGGTTTTTATTAGACTGATGTCATCTCATCATGAGTGAATTGAAGATGTAGGTACTCTATCATACCATGAAAAGATGATGAAGAAGGAGATGGAGAATGGAAACATGTTGAAAGACACCTATGTAGTTGATTATGCAAGTTGATCAATCAAGAGGAGACAAAAGAGACACTATTTTGTGACCACAACTCAAGACTTGATATCGTTGAAGACTCCTTATCTCTAAGCCATAAGGAGGTGAATAGAAGAGCATCCTTACTAAGACATGTAGCGAGCAACAACAAAAATGGCTTGACATTGCCATATCATAAAGAAATCCTTGTTAGCAGTGCCATGTCGTGTCATGTCATGAGTTGTCATATGCCACATCATCATTGTGGGTTATGAAATTATCTATTCAAAATGTATTGTAAAGTGGAAGTCCAAAGGACACATTCAAAATATGAAGAGTCATGTAAATTTGAAGAGTCATAGGAAGTAAAAACGTCATGAGGTTAGTCAAAGAGTCATAAGGAAGGTGAAGCATCATGTCATTTATTATATATACACCCTCATTGTATGAGAAAACGACTTCTCCCCTTGGCTCCTCTTGTAAGGCAGTAGAGAGACACGCTAGTTATTTTGGGGAGAAAGGAGTGGCTTCAACGCTCCACTGTTGGAGCTAGTGGTGTTTATTGTATACATGTGTCTTGGAATTTTTACATAATATAAGAAGTTTCATGGCTAACATGTTCTTCATGCATGTATTATGAATATTTGTAAGACTATTATATGGATGTTTTTAATTCATGTTTGCTTTCATCTATGCTAGAGTAGTTGAACTATTTCAATTATTTTAGTACCTATCATATTGAGAATGTGTTGTATGGTTAATATTTTTGTCACATATGTGTGGACTATTCTATTGGATATTAGACAAATCTCTCTTGTTGATTTGTTGTATTAATTGCCACATCTTTGTGGACTATTCCGATGGATGTTAGACAAATCCTTCTTGATTACATGTGTCTCTACTAGGGTGGTACTATTACCTATCTATTAGAGGCTCACTTTATTTTCTCCCTCCGTAGTAGAAGAACCTTGACACACTTACAACCAAACACTCACTAGGTACACTCGCTTTTCAAAGGCACTTTTGCATTCCTCTATCTTGTTGACAGTTAGAGACAAGGTAAATATTTAAGAAACCGACAATCGAGCCATATTTCGGATGGGGCTCCTATCCAAAATGGCATGAGGTCTAATTGGGACAACATATCGAGTAGACCCCTTGAATGTTGGTGGGTCCAACACCATTAACATTTTTGGCGCTAGAAGGAAGGCAGCCAAATTTTTATGGCTGATGACCTCACCCACCCAAATCCTGCTTCCTCCGGTCAAGGCAGTAATATCCCCAACACCTCTCTTGTTCATATTCTTGAAGTTGGTAATCCTTCTCAGCCCAAGACTGTACAAAATTATGAGATCTCTTGTGATCATATTCGAGCCATCTGACCTATCACCTATAAATTTGCAAGAGCTATTGGATTGATACCCAGAGTACATAATATTCCATATTTTCCAAGGAAGAACCCATCCACCCCCACTGGGATAGTGGTTTCAAC
The DNA here is from genome assembly GCA_000404065.3 of Pinus taeda. Classification (NCBI taxonomy): domain Eukaryota; kingdom Viridiplantae; phylum Streptophyta; class Pinopsida; order Pinales; family Pinaceae; genus Pinus; species Pinus taeda. The sequence goes on from APFE030606184.1 coordinate 166,826, forward strand.
AGTTGAATATTTGGTTCTCGCCACCCTTGAAGAGTAAGAAGACTTTGAAGATAAATTAGAAAAACCAGCGCAATCTCCATCCTTCAATGGTGGTGACGGTGATAACTTGGTACTCTCGGTTGATACTTTCTGTGGGTTAGGCAATGAAGAAGAAGAAGAAGAAGACCAATTAGATTCTGACAAAGAGGGGGAATAGTGATGAAGACATGGTAGACCAAGATATGACATGGATGACTCAGGGCCCACTTGCACTATTGAGTGTGTTACACAAAATGTCGAGGCACCCTGAGAAGCTGTTAATAAAGTACGACCTTGACAAAGAAGTGAAGGCGGAGGATCATCTGGACAAATTTTACCTTCATCTACAAATGCTTGAGGTACATTATGATGATGTTGCATGTATAATTTTTCCATGTACCTTAGATGGTAGAGAAGTTATATCGAATCAAAGCCTTCCTCTAAACTCGATCTAGAATTGGAGGGGTTTTAAGAAACTATTTCTTGAGAAATTTGCTAATGATAAAACCCTCGCCATGCTTTTAAAAGAGTTGGGTAGTCTTAAGATGGAGCAAAAAGAGAAAGTGAAAGATTTCAATCATAGGTTTAATCATATGTTGAATATATTTTTGCAGACACGAAACCTCATGACTTCATCACCATCAATTATTTCACATTTGCCTTACCAACAAGCATCGCGCAATTCGTGAAAAGAACTGCAAAGCAAACTTTGGCTGAAAATTTCGAAGAGGAAATCACAGTTGAAAAGGATTTGCATGCGATTGGAGTCATCATAGATGATGAACCAATAGAGGAGTCCAAAGACATGGGTAAAAGGTCTCATGCCTATGTAAACAAGGCCAAGGAGAAAGAAGCAACTGAACTTGAGAGATTGACCCACACTATCAAGTCTATGTCTAATGAGCTAGTAGAATTGAAACAAAGGTCAAGCGAGACCACCGTGAGTAGCATGCCTCCTATATTCAACATTCTGAGAAGGGTTGCTAACTATAGTAGCAATAGTAACTAGCCAGCCAAGTCTACACAAAGCTAGACCATTGTGTTGAATGTTGAAAGTATGGGCATGGATCAATATTGTTTGTTTCATCAAGAGTATCATTTAGAGAAGACATGCTTGCAATGGAACCATAATGTGAAAGCTCTTGTTGTGCATATTATTGATATAGTGCTTTCAGATGAGCAGGCTGATGCTACGGAAGAGAAGGAAGCAACCATAGAAACTGTGAATGTTGGACACACAGTAAATACAATCAATTGTGTTTTCATAGTTAAGAAGAAGAGTGTCGAAGAAAAACCATTGAGTGAGGCCCTTAATCAACAAAAGAACACTTGATACAAATTGAGAAGGAAAGGGACGACTTCTGTGCAAGAGTTGAAGAAGTAGAAATTGAAAGAACATTTCCTGAGAAATATCACACTGCCTATCAACTCGTCCCAAAACACTTAGAGAAATTCTAGCAATGCGGCTACAACAAAAAGTAATTCTGCAAACAACAAAACTAAGCACATCACTCCGGAAGTAGTAGATAAATCAAATCTGTCAAACACTTCGACAATGTCTCATGCACTGGATTACAACATAGTTGATGAGATGAAGAAATCTCACGTGAATATTTCAATCTTCGAACTGACAAAGATCGTGGGCCAGCGAGAACTGCTTATCTGCACACTCGAATGGTCTGCCTTAGATAACAGTGCTTCTTCACAAAAGGGATTTGGTATGTCCTTTGCTTCCCTCAAATCCGTACTTAACAATTTAACATTCGGTGCAAACACACTTTGTCCTCCATTTCTATTAACGTTCAAATTTTTTAATTAGAATGTGCATAATAGATTAGTTAATTCTGGTGCATCTATAAACGTAATGTCTTTATCAGTAGTAAATGAAATCAATGCAAAATGGGATAAAATAGATGCGCAGATCATTTAGCTGGACAAGACTCTTGTCCATGCGATTGGTGACCTCATAAATGTGCTTATCCACTTTTCATCTGACCAACGAGTTCACCAATGTATAAATATATTAATTGTGGAAATTCCAAAAGCATACAATGTATTGTTTAGCAGAGACTGGTCCAGCAAGTTATAAGGGTATTTTTCTACGCACTGGTTACATTTATGGCTTTCGTACAAGGGCAAGAACAATCATATACTGGTGAAGTCAGAGCGATACATGAAACACACAGTTACTCCCTTCAAAGGAAAAAAATGAGCCAATGGATTTCACAGATCTTATCTTTGGAAATTATTTTCTTGAAACTGATTTGGGATGTTATCTTGATTAGCCATCCCCAATCCCACCTGGCACATAGTTGGAACTCCTTCCTAGTCCAACTTGCGAAAATGATATTTGTACAGTTAGCAGTAGTAGTAATAGAAACATTGGTGCAACACATAGTCCCTGTAAATACGATGTTTGGACATTATACTTTTGTGGTTCTAAGACACAAGAGGGATATGGAGCTTCTTGTGTTTTAATAGACCCGTGACAAAGGAAACATATGATATCCAACCGTTTCGAATTTGAGTGCACCAATAATACCGCGGAATGTGAACCACTCATCTTAGGTTTGCAAAGAGCCATTGACCTCAATGTTGCAGTCCTCAAAGTAGTAGGTGACTCAGCAATTGTCATACAATAGGTACATGATACTATACACTGTGTGTCACCTCATCTAAACATTAGGGGATTTTTGGGGTCTAAAATGGGCCTCCTAAGGGAATTATAAAATAATGGTGGAAATAATAAAATAAGATTAGATTACATCATCAAATTTTAGAGGGAAAAAAGAAAAAACTATTTTTTCGACTCGTATTTTCAACTTATCTCCATATTGGTTTACTCAAATTTCAAGTGGAAACACTCGTTGGATGAAAAATTTGATTCCTCATCCAAGGAGTATCCATGTTGCATACTTTCAATGGACCCTACTACATGAAAAATGAGAAATACATGAAAAATGTGATTGCAATCACGTGTTTTCATGTATTTCTCATTTTTCGTGTAGCAGGGTCCATCAAAAGTATGCAACATCAGAACTCCTTAGATGAGGAATCAAATTTTTCATCCAACGAGTACTCCCACTCGAAGTTTGAGAAAAACCTTAGGGAGATAAGTTAAAAATACGAGTTGAAAAAGTAGTTTTGTTATTTTATTAATTTTTATTATTTTTGATATTTTACTCCAAAAATGGTGAATCATCCACTATGGTTGACATCATCATCTTGAATCCTATTGGTCGTTATGAAGTTTATTTTTGTAGTACATTTTTCTTAGGAGGCCCATTTTAGACCTCAAAAGTCCCCTAATGAGGGTATCAACAAGAGGTATGTCGTTTGATTTCTCATTTCCAAGATTTCAATATTATTTGTATTCATATAATGTGTAATGCAATTGCGAATGCATTAGAGAATGTTGTTGCTAGGTTGTCACCTCCTAGGGACTGTTTTTCTATAGATATTCTTTATAAACTGTCTGTCCCTGAAAATATAACTAAGTTATGCAGTTTTAATGATGACCAACAGATACTTTAATTTATGGTGAACGTTGATGTATTCAAGGACACAACCATCGACACAAGAAAGAGTTGCAGAATGCAAGCCGTGCAAAAAAGGAAAACCCCGTGCCAAAAGGTGTGGTATCGCTTGAGAAGCTGTAGGACTTGTATAATCGCTTTTCAGGTCTAGTGAATGAAAAAACCCATAGCTCAACATTGTCGCACGAGAAAATAAATCTTGGAGCAAAGAGGAATCTAAAATTTGTGAATCTATGTACTTGTTGTACACCACATGAGCGACAAGATTTCATCTACTTATTCGAGTAAGATGTTTTCAAGTGGACATATGACAAACTCAAAACTTACGAAACGCAAATAATCCAACATGTTATTCCAATCAAAGAAGTGACCAAGTCTTCCAACAGAAGCTATGAAAAGTAAATCCAACACTTTAATGTTTGATTCAAAAGGAGTTGAGTAAATTGTTGGATGCTCGGATCATATATAAAGTGCGACGTTCTACCTGGGTATCAAATCTGGTCCCAGTAAGGAAGAAGTCCAGAGAAATCCACTTGTGTGTAGATTTCCACAACTTGAATCGCGCCTCAGACAAGGATAACTACCCTGTGCCGTCTATGGAGTATATATTACAAAAAGTATCAGGGTCAGAGATGTTTTCTTTGTTAGGCATATATTTAGGTTACAACTAGGTTTTGGTCTCAAAGCCTGACAAACTCAAAACTACATTCTACACTAAGTGGCGCATGTTCGCATTTAGAAGAATGTCATTTGGGCTGGTCAATGTCGTTGTGACATATCAAGCCATGGACATTGCATTCTTTGGACTCATCGGGTAGAGTGTAGTGGTCTATCTTGACAATGTCCTAGTGTTTTCCAAAAAGAAAATTGACCACTTGCGCCATTTGAAGAAAATTTTCCAGCGATGTCGCAAATACAGGATATCCCTTAATCCCAAAAAGTGCATTTTCGCAGTGTCTAAGGGAAATATCTTGGGCCACATAATTGGAAAGAGTTGGATTAAGGTAGACCCTGAGAGGGTCAAAGCCATTACACATATTCCCTTCCTAGAGAGCAAGAAAGTTATGCAATCATTCATGGGAAAGATTAATTTCCTCCATAAGATTATGTCTAATTACACTTAGATTGTTAAAGCCATACATGAGATGGTTAATAAGGACGTGATCTACAAATGGGATAAAAGTGAAAAGGATGCATTTTCATGTATTAAGCAAGCCATTATAGAAGCACTCTCTTTGTATAGCCCATATTTCAACAAAGATATTTTTCTCTACACCTTCGCTTTTGATGCTTCTCTTGTCGCAGTGCTTGCTCAAAAGGATGGAAAGAATAATGAGTGACCAATATATTTCATGAGTGCCAACCTTTAGGGACCAGAACTCAATTACCCGGACATTGATAAGAAAACATACACAGTTTATAAGGTGGTTAAGCACTTCCGCCCTTATCTCTTAAAGAACCACTGCATTATTTTTGTGTCACACCCAACAGTTAGATCATTGCTTGTTCAACAAGAGCTAGGTGAGAGAAGAAAAAACTAGATGATTGGTTTACAAGTGTATGACTTAGAATTCAAGACATTTCACACAATCAAAGGACATGGCCTTTGTCGGCTAGCAAAAGAAGAAGTAGATATGAAAGAAGAATATTCGTCTGGTTGGGAGCATGAAATCAAAATGTACAACGTTGAGCGAGCTTCCCCCACTACCATTGTGAATTCTTGGTGCACGGATGTACGCTAGTATCTCGAGAATGACACCTTTCCCACCTCACTTATCCACATGATAGAAGAGGGCACTCAGACTCAAAGCATTATCTTATTAGTTGGTGCATGAGGTGCTTTCCAGGAAGCACCGTAATGGATGTTTGTTCAGATGCTTGAAAGCGCACAATTCAGAGAAAGAACCGCATGATCTTCAAGGCAGACCAGTTGGGGGACACTTTGCGATAACACAATTGCACTCAAGGTTATGCGGGTCAGTTTCTATTGGCCCACATTATTCAAATATGCTCACGCCTATGCCTATGAGTGATCTAGGTGGATATTGGTGGCCACCTCCCAATTTCACTTGGACCCCCACCATTGCTTCTTTCAGTTTTTTCATTTCCTTAATTGTAACACAATTTACTAGTTTTAGCAATTTTTCGGGTCCTTCACTTTCGAAGCCGTTTTGAGGTCCTAAACGATGTTTTTTTGGAAATCTACCGCCAACGATTTGTTGTTTAAAATCATTTTTTCCGTCATAGTCCTGGGAGAGATCTTTCCAACGAGGTATCATGCACGTCAAATGGAGATAATATGACCAAGTCATGACCCCAGGAAGTTGGTTGTCCAATTCACCCCAATGGGGCCAATAAACTCTTGGTGTTACATCTCCTCGGGTTAGGGTTTTGTTTGTTTAGGGGTTTCTCTTATTATTCAATAATAAAAAGGCCCTTGAGCCTTATTGTAAGGCAGTTCAGAGGCATGTAGCCACCACATCTCTTCTCAGAGATAAGATACCATCGCCCTAGCTCATTTATTTCCAATTCTGTTTGTAAGCATATTTCAGTGTTTTACATTAATGAAATGAAGTATTATTTCCGCTGCATCTCTGTGTTTATGGTTATCTCTGTAATTTGTTGTGTTCCTATTTAAATCTGGATCAGTGGTATGAGAGCAGGTTATGATTCCATGGGAATGAGGGTTTCATGCATATTTCAGTTTCAAATTTTTGCAGCAATATTTAACAAAATTCAAGCATGCACTGCGACCTCAAAAAAGCACTTTCTTGGGCCAAGCAGGAAGAATTTTTCTTTTTTCATTTTTTTAAAGGAATTTTTTTTTGGGCAGCGAGTTTGCAGATCAGATCTGAAACATTTCGTGCAATCTTTACAAAAAAAAATACCATAGCTGGATTCCTTGCGAAAAAATACCAAAATTCAAAAAAAAATCGGTCGAATCAGACTCTAGATGAGGGAGATATCGCTAATTTAAAATCAGCTATG
>APFE030606184.1:196345-211881 GCA_000404065.3 Pinus taeda
ATCTAAGATTCGTGAGAACACAATATTTCTTGTATAGAGATCGACTGTATGGGCATTCACCAGATATCTCACCTTCCAAAAGAAGGATGAATCCAGAGGCAACCTGGCCCGATTACAGACTCTGCCTAAAGAAATAGAATGTAAACACTTCCTGAATAGTAGATCAGATGATCAACAACTCTGATACCATGTAGAATTTTGAATAATTTAACACATATTCAACAGAGATTATCCTGATCATGTACTATTCCGGAAAACATACACAATACATAAGCTCCTCTACGTTGACCATCAATATAGCAGCATCAATAACAATAAAACATCAAGAGCATTCACACATTAACACAGTATGTATCCCGGGGAAAGCATCTCGCTAAAAAACCAAACTATCTGTATATTAATGATTGAGTCATGTAACATTACACAGCATAATACTTCTCACAAGTATCTCCACCTCTGTTACACACAATACAGCTCAGATCTGATCTCCAAATCTCTTCCACTGCTTGCCTGCCTCCACTGCTCAATACCTGCTCAAGAACTGATGAGAATGGCTCACCAAACTCGTTTTTTTCACCTGCAAAATAGTCACTCACGCTTTGTGGACGTGAGCATAAGCTAAAATGTGGGCAAATACGTGGGCAAACTCATTGGCATACTCAATCCCTTGATTGTGCAAGATCTGGTGCACAACTATAGTCACAACTGATAGCAATCTGATTCTCTAACACCTGTCCCTGCAAAACTGAACATGCACTGACATGCAACTGAGTTACTGATGTATTCATTAGTGTATTATGAGTTAATAACTTGTGAATTAATTAATAACTAATTCACCCAACTCATCTCTAGTCTATTTGCCAGTTAGACTAAATACAACCAGTTTAACAAAGCTAAACTGAACACAACTCCATCAACTCCACCAAACTCAATTGATTGAGTTCTAACTGAAGTCCTGTATGCAACAACTCAACTGACTCATAAGAAAAGCGTATTTCCCTCTGACAGCTGCATGTGCCACCTCTGTAGCTCAAACTGAAGTGCTCCAAGAGAATAAGATTAAGTTTATAGTCCAAATATTATTGTGAGATAATAATATTTGACTTTTCTATTTTTGACAGCCAGTCTAAAAATAGACTTGATCACTCACACTGTGATCACTCACACTTTCATCAAAAATAGAAGTCCATCTATTTTTCCAACTTGATCAATCATCCATAAACAAAAACCTGCAATCCATAGACATGATCCATATGTCTAAAAATAGACTTGCGCCAAAAATAGCCTGCGGACCCACTTAGTGAAGGCGACTCTTTTCACTAAGCTCCATCATCTTGTTGCAATATCAACACCTTTGACCTCCCTTTTCTCCTATTTTCCCTTATTTTCATAAATAAAATGAAAATTATACCTTTTTTCCTTTTTAACGCGTTAGCGATTGCCTTTGTGAGTTTCCCTTTAGCCATAAACACATCAAGTGATTCCCACCAATATATATTTTCCCAACATTCAGCTTGGAATAAGTGTCCCTTAACCATGGTATTATTTTACCTTTATTAAATTTTATTACACTAAATTTTAACCCGGGGCTATTACAAATGCCATTTTCTCTAAACAGAGGAACTGACACTATGCTTTGGTGAATGATTTATGCGCTGATCGAGTCACACCAAAACCTTCTCTAAACACCTCCTCTTACTTTGTGGTGTACATAAAATAATCCATCCTACCCCCAAACATCTACTTTCCTGTCATTGTACTTTCACAAGAATCCCATGGCAAGCCATGCTTATTGGTTGAACGTAGGATAAACACTCTTCACAAGTTGTAGGAAGGAAGGCAAAAAGAAAAAGTATCACTTCACCAGAGTCTTATCAAGAGGTGGTTCATTAAGAAGTTCACCAGGAAGAATGAATCAGTGTGGGTGACTTAGTCTTGAAGTGGAACAAAGTCCACGAGGACAAAGACAAACACACTAAGTTCCAATCCTTGTGGATTGGACCATGCACTGTACACGAAAATCTTGGCCAACACACATTTTGTTTGAAATAGTTAGATGAGAAGACTGAATCTCTTCCTGTTAATGGCCAACACTTAAAACACCATTTTAAATGATGATATGGGGTTGTGCCTTTCCCTATGTACATAGTTTCTCTTCTTTCTTATATGTTTGTTGGTCTTGTTTTGTTTTGTTTGTGTAATTCAACATCGTGTGTGAACATGTTTTCCGGCTTCTTTGTGTATGGCTCAATTGAAAAGAGTCTTGTGACATCACAAAATTTGGCTAACTTTCATCCCCCTTCTTTGTTGTGGGTCACATCTTTTGGTTGATGAAGTTCCGACGAAAAATACGATCTGTCCGAAAGAAGGGTTTTGGTCAAACCATGATCCTTGTGTCTAATGTGGAAACCTTAAGCCACACTTGGTTCTTATGTTTCGGTGTTCTCATGCTTATCCAAAGTAGATGAGAAAAATGGTAAGAATATGAATGAGAAAACCTAAATCAGAGGTCTTTATATGCTTCTTTGAAGGAACAACCTCTGCTACTTTCAATAAGTTAGGATCCCTCTTCTACCCACACAATGAATAAGTATCAATGCACAGTCCTCTTTAAATATATAAATAAAGGCGAAAGAAGAGAAGAGATCCTTGCACAGAGAGGTGAAGCAAGAAACTCCACCAGGGTAATGTTCAGGATCATTGGTAGCGGAGCAATGTTTATGTTCCTGTAGTGACTCCGTCAGGGTAGTATCCAAACCTGTTGGGAGCAAAGAAACAACAGAGATGAAAAACTATACTATGAAAATTTAAAGATCACAAACTTCACTACCCTTTCCAATTTGAAACATTATGATATTGTTGAATATTATGCTTGTGTTCAACTGAGAAAGGCACAAATGGGACCATGTTATTCAGAGGGTGATTGGGGAAGCCAAAGTAATCTACATGATGAATCAATACTCCTTGAGGAACTAAGACCTTACACAAACGAGTTGACTGAGACAGAGAAGCTAGAATTCCACCAATGTGTTGCCAAGTGTTTTCATTTCTACAACACCCTCCAAAATTTTGGCCTAAAACAAAATTTGGAGCCTACCTTGGTCTTGCATTTTGTTGTCGCAAACATTGAAGTGCGTTCCGTGTGTCTTCTTTAAGTGTTTTGGTCCCTTTTGAAAGTAAGAAAAAATCTCGTATTTTCACATGTTAGTTGTCACATAGTGTGTATAAGCTCATTTTGGTGGTTTCAAGGAGTTACCTTGGTGCGAATAAGTTTATCTAACCATGTAAACATTCCTCGCACTAATTCCCAAATTTCTAGGCATTATCGCACAAGTGTCGTAATGGTTCTCGCAAAGTGTATCTTTGCTGTCACACTTGTTGTAAGTCATCACAAAGTTCTTTCGCTAAGGTAAATGTGTGGTTTAAGTGTAATGAACGATCTATGTTGTTGTGTCATCAAGTGTTTAAGTGTGGTCACAGTCAAGTCATGTCATTGATCATGTCAATTCATTGACCCAACACTTAGCCAATTTTCAGAAATTTCCCAACAACTTAGCCTCAACTGGCCTTCCCCAACTATGCATTGCACATTTCCAACCCTCAAGTTGTAGCTTTGTCCCTTGCCACTATGCAATGTGTAGTTCCTACCTCCTAAGATTGTGCACTGCGCAGTTCCAGTGCTCAAGCCCAGAGCTTTGCCCCCAAAATTGCACAATCCATCTCTCCATCCTAGCCTTAACTGTGAATTTCACAGTCTCTGAGCTCAAACCCAACCCTTGAGCTCTTGATATTCACAATTGCACAGTCATGCAACCTCATTTGCCTATCTAAACTACATAATGGTTTGAACTAGTGCCCCTCCCCTCAGCCTGTCACACTGATCTTCCAGACTGTGCAGTTTCCTTCCTCAGTCCAACCTGGACTACACATTTAGGCAATCAATGGATCAACATGTATCATCTTAGACTAGGGTTTTTTATCAAATTGATGATGTCTTGTCATGAGTGAATTGCAGATGCAAGTACTCTATCATACCATGACAAGATGATGAAGAAGGAGATGGAGAAGGGAAACATGCTGAAAGACACTTGTGTAGCTGATTATACAAGATAATCAATCAAAAGGAGACAAAAGGGATACCAGTTTGTGACCACAACTCAATACTTGGTATCATTGAAGACTCCTTACCTCTAAGCCATAAGGAGGTGAATAGAAGTGTGTCCTTAAGAAGGCACGTAGCGAGCACCAACAGAAGTGGCTTGACATTTCCATGTCATCAAGCCATCCCTGTTAGCAGTGCCATGTCATGTCATGTCATGAATTTTCATATGCTGCATCATCATTGTGGGTTATGAAATTATCTATTCAAAATTTATTGTAGCGTGGAAGTCCAAAGGACACATTCAAAATACGAAGAGTCATGTATAGTCGAAAAGTCATAGGAAGTCAAAGAGTCATGAAGGTAGTCAAAGAGTCACAAGGAAGGTGGAGCATCACCTCATTGGTTATATATAAACCCTCATTGTATGAGCAGATGACTTTTCACCTTTGCTCCTCTCACAAGGCATTAGAAAGACAAGCTAGTTCTTTTGGGGAGCAAGGAGTGGTTCCAACGCTCCACTATTGGAGCTAGTGGTGTTCTTTGTATACACATGTCTATGAATTTTTACTTAATATAAGAAGCCTCATGGCCAATACATTCTTCATGCATGGATTATGAATATTTGTAATACTATTATGTGAATGTTTGTAATTCATGTTTGCTTTCATCTGTGCTATAGTAGTTGAACTATTTTGGTTATTTTAGTACTTATCATATTAAGAATGTGCTATAATGGTTACTATTGTTGTCACATCCATGTGGACTATTCTACTAGATATTAGACATATCTATCTTGTTGATTGGTTGTATTGACCGTCGCATCTTTGTGGACTATTCCATTGGATATTGGACAGATCCTTCTTGGTTACGTGTGCCTCTACTAGGGTGGTCCTATTACCTCTCTCTTAGAGGCTCACTTTCTTTTCTCCCTCTGCAGTAGAAGAACCTTGACACATTTACAACCGAACACTCACCAGGTGTACTCACTTGATTTCAAAGGCACATTTGCATCCCTCTCTCTTGTTGACAGTTAGAGACAAGGCAAATCTTTAAGAAACCAACAATAGAGCCATATTCTAAATGGGTTTCCTATCCTAAATGTTGTGAGGTCTAATTGGGACCACATATAAGGGAGATCCCTTGAATGTTGGCAGGTCCAACACTGTCAACACGACCCAAATAGGTTGAGAAAATTATCCTCAAATGAAGAAGGCTTTGTCTCAATGAGCTCTATCATGAGAGCCATGTAACCAATGTACCTCTTAGGAGACCTCCTTTGCCTACATACTGATGTAGGGGATTCCACATTCTCCCTAGCATCCTGCAACAATCTATTAACTTGTTTGGTTCTCTTTCTCCACTCACTGGAAGATTATGGTTGAGTGGGTGCCTCTATTCTTCCTCTTGTCTACTCCACTACATGTGGCTGCTCCATAACTTGTTGAATCTCATCCTGAGGCTCCTCCTTTGGAGCTAAAAGCTCTTGCTCTAGCGGGATACTCAACTCTCATTCTATAGAGCATCTCATAACCTTCTCCTCATCGAACTTCACATATACCCTTAGAATTATCATCCTCAGTGAAGGTAAATACACTTAGTAATTGTATGGATTTTTTGTGTATCCTATTAAAACTCCCAACTCTATTGTAGGCTCAATTTTCTTCCTTGAATCCTTGGAGACATGAAAATAAAATAAGGCTCCAAAAATTCTGAAATGAGACACATCAGGCTTTCTCCTAGAGAAATCTTCCTCCTGTATGATCATACCAAGTATTCTATGAGGATGTTGGTTCTGCAAGTATATTGCAGTGTTCCATGCTTCAACCCATAGATGTAATGGAACCCCTTGATTATACAACATGAACCTTTCTACTCCCACTATGTTTTTTTTCCTTCCTTTCAACTATCCCATTCTGTTGTCGGTTATGGGGTGTTATCAATTCTCTTCATATACTTTCTTTGGAATAGAAATCCTTGAAGGCATGTGATACAAATTCACCTCCATTGTTGCTCCTGAGAGCCTTCACCTTCTTTCTAGTCTCCTTCTCAACCAATGCTTTGAATTCGACAAATTCTGAGAAAACTTCATCCTTCTTCCTCATGAAGAAGATCCAACATTTTCTAGAGAAATCATCAATAAAAATAACATAGTAGTTATGTTTTGTTGTGGAGGATGTAGAAAAGGGCCACAAACATCACAATGGACTTGCTCCAGGATTAATTTTCTCTGTTATCTCTGTAATGGAAAGTGGATTTGGCATATTTACTTAATGTGCATCCATTGCAGTCATCATGTTGGTTAAGGGAGCCTTTAAGGAGATCAGTGGTAATTTCCTACATTATTTTTAAGGCACCATGGTGTAGATGACCCAATCTCATGTGCCAAAGTTCTTCAACATCTCGACTCTGCACTTTTTCAGCCTTACTGCTCAATGTAGTGCAATCTCCCACCTCTAGTTTGTATAGGTTCTTAACTTGAACCTCGATTTGCTTCACTTGCCCAGTAACTATGTGTCTCAGATAGGCTTTCCCTTTACTAAAAACAACATCATAGCCAAGATCCTCCATACTACAGAGATTAGGTTCTTCTTCAACCCAGGTACAAACATAAGACATTTGAGGTGAAGAGGAGAGGATTTCCCCCTCTCAAAGGTGACAATACCAATTCCTATAGCATTGTACCTCCCATCATCCCCCATTTTGATATGCATATGGATATCATTCTCCTCTAGGCTACTGAAAAAAATCCTTGCACCCTATCGTATAGAACGAGTGATGAAGCTCATCAATGGGTAAATTATATGGACCTTAATGTACCTCCAACTTACTAAAATCAACTTTTCTCATCATTCTTTGCATGTTTTAATTATGTTTTGATTAATGAGGAGAGTAAAGATGAGATGTCATGTCTAGTGATCTAATGTGCATTGATTGCAAATTTTGGCTAATTAAAGTGAAGGAACTCAAATGAAGACAAGCAAGAGGGATTCTAGGAGTCATGATCTCCCTTCTTAACTCCTCACTCACTGGAAGATTCCTCAATCAAATCTCGTCAGCTCGGAGTTGCAAGTAGATGAGTCATGAAGTTCATTGGCAACCAAGCTAGTGATAGTTGAAGACCAATCGATCTTGAGATTGGAGCCAAGCCTCCCTAAATTTAAGGAAGTTATTGGTAATTTCAGTTGTATAAATCAAGAGGCCTAGGGCCTCATTAGAATTCGGATTTTTTGTTCAAGATAACTAAGAAGTTTTCGAGTTAAAGCATTGTAACCAAGAACTCTTATGTATTTCTGATTTATTTAATGAAAATGAGTAGCATTCCCTTGATCTAGCACTAAGTTGACTCAGAGGAATGAAGCTCTTGGGTTTGGGCCCAACTCTAGCAGCAAAGGTTCCTCTTGTTGTATATGTATTCTTAGGTTATCTTCATAGTTAGAGTTAAACTAATTTTGGTGTTGTTAATTTGCAAGTATTGGTAGATTTAATTATTTTATTTTCATTTGTGGATAGTTATAACAATAATGTTGTAGTGATAAGAATATATTCCAAAAAAGCTGACAGAAAGTGGTTTTCACCTCAATTCTCCCTTTCAGGGATCATGGTTTGAGGAACACTTCTCATAGAACCCAAAAACACAAAATTCTTGCTTTTTGTGTAATTTAGGGTTTTCTTGCCAATTAGGTCATTATCTTTGAGTTTCATAGATAAGTTGCAATTGATATTTTATAATCTCTTAAGTTTTTCACTAATTTCATCTCGCTTTCATATTGATTCCACGCATTTCCATGCATGAGCTTAGCAAGTAAATGGTGACAACTCTGTTTTCTTTTACTTGAATAAAACTTTCTTGTTTTTGATGACTTCATGTATAAATGCCAAGAATGATGTGTGTTGTTGCATGAGTTTCTAAATTATAGGGAGATCTCATCTCATCAGCCTCAGCCAAGACATATCTACCCATGAATGCCAAAAGTCATTAAGGTCTCAATTCGACTTCTTGTCTTATGAGGGAAACTTGCCATCTCCGTTGAGAAAATCCAACCATCTCAAAGATTTGGTTTGAATTATAAGTAACTCCCATGCCTTTCCCCCTCCTTATTCAACTTTTCCAAGCTCCATCCCACCTTTTGGACCACTCCCTAATCTTTCATCTTGTTCTTGTATTAAAATAGGGGGTCTTGTATGTGAACTAGTACTTCCTGTAGACATCATGTAGGAAAACCTGTAGTAGCATATTTTGAGTTCGAATTGAGAAAAACCATCACTAAAATCTTGGCTTAGGTCCCTACTTGCCCTGTAAACCATCTGAATCATTGTACTCCTTTTCCTCCACACTTGTCTCCCCTGCCAAAGAACCAGGCAAGATTAGCATTTACATTTTTCCAGCAAAAAGATAAAAAGCAAAGTTCTTTTATATTTATTCTTGCACAGAGTAGTTAGAACTCCTTAGATCAGATTTCATGCTTAGATTAGTTAAAACCTCACATGTGTTAAAATAGGGTTCTTTTGTAAGAAGAGTATGTTAGCAAGTAGATAGAGGATTTCATTTTGTTTTTCAAGTATTTCTTTCAATCTTTCCTTCATGCAATAGAAAACATTTCTTTTCTTCCATTTAGGGTAAATTTCCCTTCTCCAATTTCATAATCAGACTTCTTCTAGTAAATAGAAGTCTTGTTTGAGAAACGTTAGTGGTCTATCACCCCAGCTCAACAATAAAAAAGAGTAGACCAATTACATCTATTTGTGTATACAACACTGTTAGCTCCAAGTTTATACGAACCCTGGGTTGATGAAGTAAAGTTGGTAGGCCCAGGAGTTGTAGCATCCATGCTAGAATACTGGTGCTCATCAATTTTTCGTACCATTTCTGTGGAGGTGTCTGAGTAGATGTGATTTCTTATTTCTTTCTTCCTTTTCTTATCTCTTTCATTATGCAATTAGTTCCATTCAGTAAATAGTTGCAATTCAATTTTGGTTTTCTTTCAATTCTGCAAGTAGTGTAAAACTCAAATTTCATGCCTTGTAGGAAGAGGGATAACTTAGGAAAATTTCTAGAAAATACCCCCACCACTTCAAACAGCCAACCTTCCCTCTTCTTTGGTGGTTGTAAGTTAGAGGACCCCTTAGGCGAACAACCAAAGATTTTTTAAGAGCCTAGAGGGGGAGAAGAAGAAACCATTCCAACTAACACAATGGCTAAAAATAGAAATGAAAGGGGAGACAGGGAAATAATTGAGGGTGATTTTCCCATTAGAGAAACTAATGGGGATGCCAATATGAAAACCATAAGTCACTCTGCTCTTCCTCACTTCCATTGCATGAACTCAAAAGATCTAGATACTTGTTTGTTTGAATTCATTGTTATATGAAGAACTTATAATTACACCTATGATGATCAGAAGTTGAAATTATTCCCATCCACTCTTAAGGATGCAACGATGCACTAGTTCATGGATTTACCTAGGGATAATATCACCACTTGGGCTTAGATGCAACAAGCTTTCAACAACAAGTATAGGGACTATTGTAGGTCCAAAGATACCAAAGAGGAAATTTTTAGAATGACCTTGGGACATGATGAGTCCTTAGAGGATTATGAGGAAATATTCCAGCTTAGCTATAAAAGGGCCAGGTGCACACTTGATCCTGAATCACTTAAGTTAGTTCTTCTTAGGGGGATCAGGGAAGACCTTCTAGAAACACTAAACCTGCTGTCAGGAGGGGACATCTACCAATTACCCTATGATGATATCAAGACAATTTTCAAGAATCATTCTAGGGAATCTAGAAAGAAGGGTAGGGCTAATCAAATAGTGGCCAGTTCATCCTCATCCAATACATCCATAAAAAGTGAAATTGGGAACATGTTGGAAGACTTTAAGAGTGAATTGTTGCAAACCCTTGCTCTAGAAATAGACACTATGCAAATCAAACGGAAGCAGGAGGAAGAAAATAGATCATTAGCCATCTTCTGCCTTAGATGCATAAGGAGGAACCCTAGGAATGAATGTCCATTGAACCTTATAGAAATCTGCTCGTTTTGTGAGGAAAACCACTCCACAGACAAGTGCCCTTCTCTGCCTGGACTAAAATATGTGTATTGGGGAAACGAAGGGTGACTGAACAACTGTGCTACATTAATCAAAGGAGGCCTCATGGACCTCGACCATACCAATAGTTTTGAGATTGCAACAAGATGATGGAGCTTAGTGAAAAGAGTCACCTTCATTAAGTGGGCCCGCAGGCAAATTATGGCGCAAAGTCTATTTTTAGACTATGTCTATTTTTAGACATATGGATCATGTCTATGAGTTGCAGGATGCTGTTTATGGATGATTGGTCAAGTTGGCAAAAATATATGGACTTCTATTTTTAGACAACAACGGTGACACTGTCAAGTCTAATTATAGAGCAGTCAAATATTATTAGCTTATAATAATATTTAGACTATAAACTTTATCTTATTCTCTGGAGCACTTCAGTTTGAGCTACAGATGTGGCACATGCAACTGTCAGAAGGAAATACGTTTTCTTTGTGGGTCAGTTGAGTTGTTGCATGCATGACTTCAGTTAGAACTCAATCAGTTTAGTTTGGTGGAGTTGATTGTGGAGTTGATGGAGTTGTGTTCAGTTTGACTTGGTTAAACTAGTTGTAATTAGTCTAACTGCAAATAGATTAATGATGAGTTGTTAAACTAATTATTAAATCATAATGCAACTAAAGAATACATCAATTAACTCAGTTTCATGTCAGTGCATGTTCAGTTCAACAAGGACAAGTGTTAGAGGATCAGATTGCTATCAGTTGTGACTATAGTTGTGCATGAGATCTTGCACAATCAATGGGATTGAGTTATGCCAATGAGAATTGGCCAATACCAAGTGATTATAGCCTCCGCTCACGTGATTCCCAATGTGAGTGATTCTTTTGAGGTAAATACGAGTGTGGTTCAACCATTCTCATCCATTCTTGAGCAGGTATTGAGCAGTGGAGGCAGGCAAGCAGTGGAATAGATTTGGAGATCAAATCTGAGTTGTATTGTGTGTAACAGGTGGAGATAGTGCTGGATACTTGTGAGAAGTATTGACTATTGTAATGTTACATGTTCTCAATCATTAATATACAGATAGTGTGGGGTTTTCAGCTATAAGCTTTCCCCGGGTTACATATTGTGATAATGTGTGCATGCTCTTGATGTTTTATTGTTATTGATGCTGCTATATTGATGATCAACGTAGAGGAGCTTATGTATTGTGTATGTATTCCAGAATAGTACATGATCAGGATAATCTCCATTGAATATGTGTTTATTATTCAATATTTCTACATGGTATCAGAGCTGTTGATCATCAGATCTACTATTCAGGAAGTGTTTACATTCTACTTCTTCAGGCAGAGTCTATAATCGGGCCAGGTAGCCTCTGGCTTCATCCTTCCTTTGGAAGGTGAGATATCCGGTGAATGCCCATACAGTCGATCTTTGTACAAGAAATACCTTGTTCTCACGAATTCTAGACCGGAAGTGGTTGAGTTGGAGCTGGTGGAATTCGAATTTGCAGCAGTGTTTTCTTGGTGTCAAAACTAAGATGTATTTCACAGGATTGCGATTGGAGTATGCCCTTGAGGGCAGTACGAACTATATTGCATGGAAGGATAGGATGGAGGCAATATTGGATGATAACAGGCTGAAGGAGTTCATAGAGATGGATGTCCCAAAGCCTACTGATGCTACTCAAGCTAATGCTTGGCAAAAGAAGACCGCAAGATGTTGAAGGATTCTGTTGGAGGGGTGAAGGATCACATTGTGTCCAGCCTCCATGGAAAGGCTACTCCATATTTGATGTGGAAATCGTTAACAAAATTATTCCAAAGCAAGAGCGATCAGAGGAAGCTGGTGCTCAAAGATAAACACAGAAACATCAAATGCGAGAAGGGTGATAGTATGCCCAAGTATCTCACGAAGTTCGCTCAGTGTCGAGATGAGCTGGGAAGTGTGGGGGTTACTGTCGATGATGAGGACTTGGTGAGCTTGGATCTCCTTGTTCTTCCGAAGAGTTGGCATTCCTATCAGGACTCTGTCAATGGTCGGGAGAAATTGCCAGGATGGGAAAGACTATGGTCAGATCTTGTGCAGGAGGAGATCAGGCGGAGTACCAGGGACGGATCTTCGTCAAAGGGAGCTGATGAAGAGAATTGTGCTTTGGCTGCCAAAGCAAAGAAAGGGAAGAGCAAGAAAGCTTCTCAGTCTGGTGTGAAAGGCAAGAAGCAGGATATGTCCAAGGTGAAGTGTTTTCACTGTCACCAGCACGGACACTATGCCACAAATTGTCCGCAGAAGAAGAAGAACAAGCAAGCTGCTGGATCTGCAGGGGGAGAGGCCTTAGCTTCTCAGTTTGAGCTTGATTTTTCATTGATCGCATGCTTGGTTTCAAGTGTGATGGGATCAATGTGGTTCTTGGATAGTGGTGCGTCCTTTCACATGACGGGAGATAGAGATTTGTTCTCTGATCTGAAGGACAAAGATCTTGGAGTGCACATCGAGATGGGCGATGATGGTAGATACAGTGCGACCGGTATCGGTACCATTTCCTTTGAGAGGGAGTCTCGTAAACCCTTTGTATTGAAGGAAGTCATGCATGTTCCAGGATTGAAGAAGAATCTCATCTCAGTGGCGATGTTAGAAGACAAGGGTATGATGTTGTTTTCAGCGAGGAAAAGGCCTTCCTGCGCAGCAAGACAACTGGTGAGACCCGGAAGATAGGGGTTCGAGTAAGGAACCTTTATCAGTTGCATGTAGATGGATGCGCAGCAATGGCAGGCAAGGCAGAAGGATTGGTGAGTCGGGATGATGGCGAGTTGTGGCACAGGAGATTGGGTCACCTTCACCATGGAGCCTTGAAGATACTGCAGCAGATCACTACAGGGCTTCCTAAAGGCACACTTGCGCAGTCAGATCAGTGCAAGGGGTGTACTTTGGGGAAGTTTGTGAAAGCCACCTTTCACGAGAAGGATAGTCGCGCCACGACGATCCTTGAGAGAATTCACACAGACGTGTGTGGACCTTTCTCAGTTGCTTCGACAGCAAAACACAGGTATTATGTGATTTTTGTTGATGATTTATCTTGTAAGTGCTGTATCTTCTTCATGAAGAAGAAGAGTGAGACATATTCAAAGTTCTGTGAATTCAAAGCACTGGTCAAGAAGGAGCCAGGGAAGAAGGTGAAGGATCTTATGAGTGATAATGGTGGTGAATACATCTCGGATGAGTTCAAGGATTTCTGCAAGGCAGAAGGGATTCGAAGAGAGCTCATTACTCCCCATAACCCACAACAGAATGGGGTAGCTGAGTGAAAGAAAAGAACGATCATGGGTGTTGCACGGGTGATGTTGTATGATCAGGGCCTACCCCTTCACTTGTGGGCGGAAGCATGCAATACCGCAGTTTATGTGCAGAACTGTTGTCCTCATAAGATACTTGGCATGAGTACACCCGAGGAGGCTTAGTCTGGTAAGAAGCCTGATCTTTCTCATTTGAGGATTTTTGGTGCTAACGTTTACATGCATGTGACGAAGGATGCTAGGAAGAAGTTGGAGCCAACCGCAGAGGTTGGGATATTTGTGGGGTACACTGATACGCCCCACAACTATCGTGTGTATTTGCCAGACAGTGGTAAAACTATTATGCGACGGGATATAAAATTTCAGGAGGAGAAAGCCATGAAGTGTTCGCTTGAGAGGGAGCTACACTTGCATGCAGATGAGGAGCTATTAGTTCCTAAGGATGAGCTTCAAGATGTGGATCAGCCACAGGACTAGGTTCACAGAGTGGAAGAGACCACTCAAGCAGCGCCAACCATCAAAGGGCGAAAGCGCTTGACAGAAGCTGAGTGACTGGCTCAAGATGCAGAGAAAGTTGTAGGACCACCTACATCCCAACGTATATAGAGATAGTCACCTGATCGGTACACTAGCTACATGGCTCTTACGAGAAAGTGTGTTGTGATTGAGCCATCCTCTTTCGAGGAAGCTGTGGAGGATCTCGCATGGGTAGACGCCATGGTGGAAGAGTATGATTCTATTGTAAGAAATAGTGCATGGGAAATTCTTCCTAGACCGGAAGGGAAATCAGTGGTGGGTTCGAGATGGATCTACAAAGTTAAGCAGGCAGCTGACGGGAGTGTGGAGAAGTACAAGGCAATATTTGTTGCCCGAGGCTTTTCATAAATAGAGGGGATCGATTATGAGGAGACCTTTGCACCTGTCACAAGGTATTCTTCCATACGGACGATTCTTGCTCTCTCAGCATAGATGGGATGGCACATTCATCAGTTGGATGTGAAGACTGCGTTCCTTCCTAGAGGTTGGAGGAAGGAGGATGCTACTTCAGTGGAGGTAGTGGATGCCACTAGTTACCAGCAGTTGATGGAGTCGCATGTGTGCAGGCTCAAGAGAGGCACATGGGGATATGGATTGGATGAGGTGAAGCTATGTGGCTTCATGGATACAGATTGGGCAGGGAGCTCAAGAGGCCAAGTATATGGCAGCAAGGGCATCAGGTACCATCATATCAGAGATTGTGTGCAGCGGAGGATCATGTTACTTTCATACATTCCAACAAAGGATCAGGATGCCGATATTCTGACGAAGGCTCTCACCAGGAGAAAATTCGAATACCACCGAGGCAGGATAGGGGTTGCTAATAATCCATATCTTGTCGAGAGGGAGTGTTGAGATTACAACAAGATGATGGAGCTTAGTGAAAAGAGTCGCCTTCACTAAGTGGGCCCGCAGGCTATTTTTGGCGCAAGTCTATTTTTAGACTATGTCTATTTTTAGACATATGGATCATGTCTATGGATTGCAGGTTGCTGTTTATGGATGATTGGTCAAGTTGGAAAAATAGATGGACTTCTATTTTTGATGAAAGTGTGAGTGATCACAGTGTGAGTGATCAAGTCTATTTTTAGACTGGCTGTCAAAAATAGAAAAGTCAAATATTATTATCTCACAATAATATTTGGACTATAAACTTAATCTTATTCTCTTGGAGCACTTCAGTTTGAGCTACAGAGGTGGCACATGCAGCTGTCAGAAGGAAATACGCTTTTCTTATGATTCAGTTGAGTTTTTGCATGCATGACTTCAGTTAGAACTCAAGTGAGTTGAGTTTAGTGGACTGGAGGTGCAGTTGATGGAGTTGTGTTCAGTTTAGCTTTGTTAAACTTGTTGTATTTAGTCTAACTAGCGAATAGACTAGAGATGAGTTGGGTGAATTAGTTATTAATTAATTCACAAGTTATTAACTCATAATACAACTAATGAATACATCAGTTTAACTCAGTTGCATGTCAGTGCATGTTCAGTTCAGCAGGGACAGGTGTTAGAGAATCAGATTGCTATCAATTGTGACTATAGTTGTGCACCAGATCTTGC
>APFE030606184.1:237974-247987 GCA_000404065.3 Pinus taeda
TTGGTGATGCATCATTTGTTCTAGGGATTGAAATACTTAGAGATAGATCTCAAGATATTCTGAGGTTATCCCAGAGGAACTATATCAATAAGATTCTAACAAGATTTGGCATGCAAAACAGCAAACCAGGAGATACCCCTATATCAAAAGGAGATAAGTTTAGTCTGAAACAATGTCCCCAAACTGACTTAGATAAAAAACCTCATGAAAGATATTCCCTATGCCTCAGCCGTGGGTAGCATCATGTATGCACAAGTATGCACGCGTCCGGATATTGCGTTCATTACCGGAATGCTAGGGAGATATTTGAGTAACCCAGGTATGGAACACTGGAAGGCAACCAAGCGAGTGTTGAGATACCTAAAGAGAACAAGGGACTATATGCTCACGTATCGGAGATCGGAACAACTCGAGGTCATTGGATATACCGATTCTGATTTTGCAGGATGTGTCGACAGCATGAAGTCAACATCAGGATACATCTTTATGATGGCAGGTGGTGCTGTGTCATGGAAGAGCGCTAAATAGTCATTGGTAGCCTCCTCCATTTTAGCATTTCTTGTTGCTATTTTCAACAAGTTTAAGGGGTCATAATATAATCAGAGTCGACATAACAATAATAATGTAAGGGCACAACAATAAAAATAGTGGGCTTCTATGGGGCACAATAATAGCAATATGGGGGCTACATGGGCACAACAATATAATAAGGGGGTTTCACTGATAACACCAAGGGATTACACTAGTAATATAGGGACCTAACACAGTTTTAACATATTCTAACACGCCATTATCATTGAGCATTGCTTCCATTCAATCCTTACAGACTATGAAATTTGAGCTACCCTCTAGGGCATATTCCAATCTCAATCCGTTGAAATACATTCTCCCGAATCTGAAGAAAATTTGTTGCACTGAAGCTGCAAAATATAAATTCCTAAGAGACAAGTTTGAAATACTTGTTCTAATGTGATTTCATGGCTCTAATACCATGTAGAAATTTGATGGAAATTACAACTACTCAAGATTTCAAATTGAAAACAAGGGACACAATTATACTTTATTGATATGCAGAATGGAAATCACAATTTATAACAACATGCATAGACATGCAATAAGAAAAACCACAAGTACAAAGTGATTTTTAGGGGAACCCAACTAGGAAAAACCCCTCAAGCCTCTTTGAATTAATCAATTGAATAAAGAAACTATTACAATTTCTAGCTTCAGCTCTGAGCACAACCTGCAGAAGAATAATTGTTCTCTTTGTTGAATGAGAAACTCTGGCCAACACTTAGCCAATTATCTGCTCATCTAGCTTCCTATTTCCTTGCATAATTCCTGAGGAAATTAGCTCCTAGAAGATAGGAATTTCCTCCTATTTTCTTGCGCAATTCCCAAGGATTGATCATCTGACTTCATGCAATAGTTGTACACTCAAACTAGTATACAACTCATGTTACATTGTCTTTTCATCTCTGCTTCATAAGAGAAATTCAAATTCCATGCATGCATTAGCTATTTTGGGTGGATTGATCAGCTAAGTGACATATCTATGAGTTAGATTATTTTCCCCTCACATAACTGACCTTCAACTAAATCTATCAATAGTTTGAGGTCAATTAACTTAATACAATTGAAAATAAATGAACTAGATTGCTAGAATTTAACAATCAACACATGCATGATTGATATCCAAGCCAATAACTCGAATTTACTGAGTTAACTGAGTGACAAGGGCCATGTCGCACTAGTTCACTGCCTCCAAGTTGTTCTGTTGATGTGGAAATTCGATTTACTCAATTCAACTAAGGCTAAAGTCAAATTGAGCATTTTTTGCTACATTTTTTTCAACACCAAGATATGAAATTGGTGGCACTATCCAACTTGTCTTCTACTAAAAGACTTAGCACCATTTTGATAAGAGATCTCAAAATCAATCAAACTGTTGAATATTGGTTTGTAGGGCTGACTTGAACGGTTGACCTTTCAACAAAGCTCTTATACCATGTTGAATTTTCTACAAGAAGCATATTAGGATACAATCTTCTACCTGATAATTACTTCCTAATGATTTACACACAACAGTCTTATTTTGTTGATATCATTAAGCAATTATACTTCAGAAAATGTCAATAGTAAATGCATTGAAAATGGTAAGGACCATAGAAAGACAACCATGCACAATAGAGACAATATTTTTATCTTGGAAAACCCAACCTTGGGAGAAAACGCAATAACTTTCTTTTAAGAGAATTTATTCTTTAGTAAGGTTTACAAATCAACGACTTGTGTAGAAGTATGTGCCAATATCCGAGTCAAAATTCTAGTCAAACCTGGTCAAATTCGAATAAGAGAACATTGGTTAAAACAAGTAAAAATGGTAAAAATTTGAAAGTCGGTCAAACAATCAACATGTGGTCAACTCCTATTATCTGTGATCAACTCTGTAGCCAACAGCCTATGGTCAATTCCTGCGGCGCATGGTCAACTCTACGGCCTGTGGTCAACCTTATGGCCTAGTGAAATCTTGTTCAAGTAGCTCGGTCAATAAAAATCAAACTCGACCCTCCATCACATGTGTGGTTATCCATTGAAGAAAGATAGACCTTAGAAAATCTGGTTTTTTTAACCCATAACTAATCTTTGTTGGTGTAGAAATGATGTATCACAATGCCTATTTATACAAGTTGAATGGGCTGAAATACCCAGAGGGTCATGTCCCTTCACCATCCTGTGCCATCTTGATGCTCCAAAATATGTTTTTTTATTTTAATTTTCTTCAGCCAACTTAGAGACCTCTTTAGTCATTCAAGAATACCTCCTGATGCTACAAAAAATTAACATGGGATCGCCCATTGATTCTCTTGAAAGGTTAGCCATCATAATTTGATGCAAAGAAAGAAAGGGATGATTTGGTGCTAATGTTAGTCAAGACACCTAGGAGGTTTAGTCCATGATTTGTCTTTCCTTTTGTTAGACTCACAAAATTATAAGTGTTGATTAAGGTAAACATGGGATACATTTCATTAAATAAATGTACATATAAATACAATTTTTTATGACCATTGCATTCATATTCCAAGGTCCCTTGGAATCCTCATGATTGTGTGGTGTTTGTTGAGGATTTGAACATTCTAAAATTACATAATGCAAGAGGATTATGTTTCCAACATTCTCTTCCTTAATTCGAAGGGGTATATGTGAATCCAAGAAAAGTGTTGTCATACAAAGGTGGATAGTAGCAAATGGGTGGATGTTATATCTAAATATGGTGGTTTAAGGAATACCACAAACCAAATGGGTGGAAAAAGCCAAAGTCTTCAACTGGTGGTGGTTTAGGGATGACCACCAACTCTAAAACTTGGCTCGAAGAAGTGCCTCGAACAATTCCAAATATAGATAGAAGTTGAAGTCTTTTGCAAAATGGAAATGCTCCCTAATGATGGTTTAAATATGACCACAAACTAATGACATGGGTATCAAAATCTAAAGTCTTCTACTGGTGGTGATTTAAGGTTGGCCACTAACCATGAGTCTCTCTTTGGGTATAGCTTTGGTTGTGGCTTGTGCTCACTTGATATGACTTTCGAACTAACAATTTATTATCAATTCCATCTTGTTATGTACAAGGTGAGAAGATCAAAATCTCTCCACTACAAGACATGTCAATACTTGAGAAACAAATTTGTGTTATGATTGATATATCTTCTTTGTTATTGAAGATAATTGCCAAGAAATTATCCATCCAAGGTGAATTTTTGGTCTGGAAAGAGTCTTATGTCTGGAACATCTGTTTAAATGTTGAGTATTCTTTCCACAATGATCCCAAGGGTGAAGATCAAAAAATTGACCTTTCATGTGGCACCCTCTAACATGTTCGCATTTCTGAATTTGATGAGGATGTGGAGTAAGTGAAGATGAACTTTGTTGAAGGAATCCGACACATCAAAATTGTATTTTGGTTTAGATTAGTCAAGAATGTGAAAGGTAACTTCCTTTTCATGTCCAATATCGATTTTGTGGTTGTTTTTAATGATTTTTTCCGAATGTTTGATGATGGAGTTGGGAGGTGCAAGTTGAGCTTCTGCATCTTCATGTGAATTTTCTTCTGACATGGTGTCACTGATATGATTAAGTGCTATCTCCTGACGGGAATCAATCTCAAGCAAATAATTTTTCTTAACAAGAACCAGTTTAGTATGTTGATTCCTTTTTGTATTTCATCTTGTTAAAGTTGTGATTAGAGTTGAAGAAACTCATCTCGTTATATGAATATTGTAAACAAGTTCGATTATTTATTAGAATATATTTTTTATTTAGACTGTGTTGTCAATAGTGGAGTGTATCAAAGTATTCAATAGCTCAAGTACCTTATTAATTCAAGCCATTTTCCAAACAATTCAAGTTAAACAAATGCTTTGGGTCCTTTTCTATCCAAATGATATAGATGTTGTCCAAATGTTGTTGGAACAAGATCTAGAGAAAGTGTTTCATAAAAGGCTTGAACAACATTTTCTTGTGTACTCAAACCAATGATATAATTCCAAGGTAGAATCCTCCTTATACAAAATCTGTCAGTGCACCCTATTAGGTATCTTTCAAACTAGATCTGTTGTGGAGTTTCTTGCGTAACTATGAGAACACTCAGCCCCAAATGAGAGGAATAAATCCAAAATAGGCATCATCAGAGAAAAAGGATGAAAATATTCAATTCTAGTAATCTAAAGATTTAGATTATGGCTTGAAGTCTCATTGGTAGTGTGGTGTGAGCACTCGTGCTCAAGCACTAGATGTCAACATTTGATGTCGAGGCCAAGAAAATTGACATAGTCCTAACTTGTATGAATTTTTTGAGCCCCCCATTGGTGCTATGAGGACAGGTTATGAACAATTGGAACTCTCTTTAGGATCACTAGTTCAATGGAAAAGCTCGGTCATAAGATTGAAAGGCTTAAAATACTTCGTTCCACATAAGATTCAAATATGTTATTCCTAAATGACTTTGTTTTAATGATTAAGAAGAGAAAGAAACATTGTATTCAAAATTCCTTTTGGTGGATCTTGTTAATAGTAGCTTTTGTTTGTCTCATTATTGTTTGTTTGATTTCAAGATATTTCTGGAATCTAAAATAGGGATAAGTTCAATGCCAACAAGTAGCCTTATCTTGATTTCATATTCCAAGAATATTTCGAAATCCAACAAACAATAGAGAGGTAAAGCCATCAAACTATAAATCATATGGTTTCTTTAATGGAACATCCCTAAATAACCATGAGAGTAGTGGTGAAGTGTTATTTCATGCATATTTGATATATAATAGTTTTCTTTTGAATGTGGATTAGGTAGGGGATCTAATAATGGAATGGAACTAAACACACATTACCTTTTAATGCTCCTAGCCTTAGAGATGGGTGTTTCACAACTCCAATTCTATGGTCATCAAAATTACTTTTTTCATGGTCAGACAGATCTATGGATCATAAGGACTTGCAACTTCATTGATTTGTCACAAGGATAAATGAATTGATATCATCTTTTCAATGTTTCTCTTGTCTCAATACAATGAGGGAGCACAATCATAATTTTCACCAATTATTCAAACAATGTTATGGGAAAATAACTTGGATTGATCCAAAATGTATCATGACCATTTTTCCAAAGTCATCAAGCAGCCTCGCAAAGCTCTTGTAAAGTATTTTAATGAAGTTTTTTAATAAAACACTATGTTAAAGTGTTGAATTCTTGGAATTAAGCCCTAAATATTTGATGAAAACTTGGAGGTAATGTCTTGGACAAAGTCTAAGTGGGGGTAGACTTGAGAAAGATAATAGGTCCCATTCCAAGGTAGTCCCACATCTAACTTGAGAACTCTTTGCAACCCACATTTCACCTCATAAACAAATTGCTAGCTAGAAAGAGACCTATATTGCATAGAGGTTGTGGTTACAGGAAGGAAGAGGAAGAATAACAACTAAGGGAAATGATTAAGAGCGTTAAAAACTCTTGTTGAGGTGAAGCCTCTTTACATTCTCGATGGAGATATTAAGAATCACATTGGGTTCCCATGTAACGAAAGAAGAAAAATGGAATGATTTTTTTGGAAGGAGGATGAGTCCACCATGATTCAACTCACTAGACATGAAACTCTACATATAATGACAATTGATTGGCTACAAGAAGCAAATCACCAAGTGATTCTATATAGGGATTATATCCCAATCCTCTAATTGAGGAAAATCAGTCTACATTGCTAAAAGTGATTCAATTGAGACAATTAAATATTAAAAGGGTGAAATTAACTTAGAAGAAATAGATTCAAACTCTTATTGGTCGAAAATGACCCAATAATGAAGAGTTTACCAGTTGAAGGAAAAAGACACAAAAAATGAAGGAATCAATTTGTTTACTCAAGGAAATTGTTGCAACTAAGGAGAAAATATGTTTACCAAAGAAAATTGATAGACCATAGATATTGAGATAATACAATTCTATTGTTATGAAAATGTTATCCTTCTTGGTAGGCTAGACCCTTTAATGGTCGGCTAGACCTTTTAATTTTAATTGTACTATTTGTCTCCTATATACATGAAGGAAGACTACTTTTAGAGATCATCTCATCTTGTGCATTTCTTATATTGTAAAAGGAGGTTTCCCCCTCAAAGAGGTTGATCATTCATCTTTCAATTTCGTTCTAAAGGTAAGAGTGACTTATCTTTCTGTTTTTATATTGTGTTTGGTGCACAAAATTTCGCTTTGAATCACACATTTGGTTTTGATCCTTAGGTTTGACTCCATAAAACGTGTTATCTTGACATTTTTGCTATAATTATTTTATTTATTTATGGGAAGTTTTAGGCACTTAAATTTTGGGGACCTTGAGGAGACATCATGCAATAGATATGGTATAATTTCAGATCTTGATTCACTATAGTTTCCAAAATATAGGTTGCGAAATTATGGTTTTTGACTAGTCTTAGAATTAATCTCAAACAAGTCATCTTGGAATTTTTGTGTATGTGTGTGTGTTTGTGTCTACACACACACACACATGTTTATTTTGAGTAGTTTTAGAAAGAAAAACTTTTGGTGCCGATGAACATATGAAAAGTACTCATGTAACAATTTTAGATTTTGGTTCACTGTAATTTTCAAGTTATATGTTGTGGAAGTTGGGGTTCTTGACATGACATAAGTAGTCTAAAACATGTGTTATTGGTAAAACAATCATATTTGATCATAGCAAGATCCAAATTGAGTACCTCTAGTTGTATTGAATGGAGTGTAGAAAATAGTATTTTACATTAAAAATTTAGAAGTAGATTTGAAAATTTAGACATGTGGTAGTTTGTAAAAGTTTGATCTCTTGAAAGAGCCAAAGTCAACAAGTTTTAGGGAAGCCACCATCAACTTCCCTTGGCACGTCCAAATTTGGTCAACCTTGTGGCATTACAAAAAAGACATATTATGCGACTACATATTGAAATTTAAGACTCAGTAGGGCCAAAATTACAAATATACTTTAGGCCAAATGTTGACCTTTAGAATGGTCTTGAAATCAGGTTTTTTTAAAAGGCATCCCAATTGAGGAATCAATTAATGAAATTGGGCGATATGTGTTGAAAAGGACTAATTTGGTACATTCAAAATAAACACTTAAAAGGGAGATTGAAAATAAAATGGTAAAGTTGATGGATCAAAATATGGAATGATTACAAAATTACAACAAAACCATGCAATTGAATTCAAGAAAAAATTGAAGAAAAAATTGTTGAATTCAAGTCTCATATGGTGAAAGTCTTACACAATTGACGTTCAAAATTTATGGTCAATATAACACCATCCTCCCACATCTACCCAAGCAACCAGCCAACCTAGGTAAACATGCGACGAGAGGCCACTATGATATGATTCAACCTCCTAAGTCACCTTAAGGAATTGGAACCGATGGAAACACACCATATAGACATCAAACATTGTAAACAAAACCCTCAGAGGACAAGTTAGCCACTCAAACAGCCTATCCTTGGGTCCCACTATTTTTTTAGGTCTCTTGGGCCATAATCACTCTCATGTTATGGGCAAGGGAGAGACCAACAACCTAAAGTTGCTCTCACAGGCCTGCCTTCCAGTGCCTGTGGACCAAAAGTGTCAGTGTTGTGCAAGCGACCCTGTAGGTTTTAACCCCCTACAGAAATTACCTGCATACAAATTCTAAATCACAGAAAAATAAAAATAAGAGAGCATAACACATAAAAACACATATGCACATAGGTTTTCCCCTGGATCCCAAAACCGAGACTACTAGCTTGATTTTTCATTATTATCCTTTCAATGTAACAATACATATTTATACATGCCGAAGCATCCAATACCATGGACCAAAAAACCATTGCGTCCAAAACCATGGACCGAAAACCATCGCGTCCAAAAAACATGTGCGAAAATCATGCACAAAACCATAGGTGGGTCCGCCCAACCTACATAGGGTCCAAAACCAAAATTTTCCGGGGTGCTGCCCCGGACCCCATAAAGTGGGGTTACGGGTACCCCTCAAACCCCCTGTTAACTATGTGGAAAGAATATAACACAACCCAACAATCTCCCACTTGTTGTTTTCTTTCACAGGGGGCCACAGGAGAGGTTAGTCATTTTTCCAGCCCTGAAACGCCCATTGTTTCTCTACACCAAGAGAACTTCTCAGAGCTCACAGATTTTGTCAATGCATCTGCAGTATTCTTCAAAGTGTCCACCTTTACCAGCAACACCTTTTTTGTCTTCTATCATATCCCTCACAAAGTGATATTGAACATCAATGTGCTTTGTATTTGAATGATATGCCGAGTCTTTGCCAAGAAAATTTCACTTTGGCTGTCACAGTCTATCCTTATAGCTCCCTATACTAACCCCATACTTGAACATAATCTCTGCAACCAAACTGCTTCCTTTCTTGTGAGTGGTTGCCATGTTTCTGCCTCTGTAGTTGATACTGCCACTACAGATTGTTTTTACTCATCCAACTGACTGCACCTCCAAATAGGTTAAACACATACCCACTTGTAGATCTTCTCTGATCTAGATCTCCAGCCCAGTCTGCATCAACAAAGCCACGGATATCCAACACTCTGTCCAATCCTGGTCTTCCTTGGTAGCACAAACCATAATCACTAGTGCCACGCAAATACCTGAAAACCCGCTTCACTGCTGTCCAGTGCTCCTTCCCTGGTTTTGACATAAACCTTCTCCATACTCCCACTGCATGTGCAATGTCTGGTCTGGTACAGACCATGGCATACATCAAGCTACTGACTGCACTTGCATATGGAACATGGGACATGTCCTCTTCCTCTTCTTGTGTCTTGGGACACTGTTCAGCAGATAACCTCACACCTACAGGAATAGGAACCTTCACCCGTTTTACTATGCTGCATATTAAACCTCTGCAGTATTGTCTCGACATACTTCCTCTGGTTTAACCAAAGCTTCCTCTTTGCCCGATCTACTTTTTAATTTCCAATGCCCAAAAAATAGTTGCAGCAACCGAGAAATCTTCCATGGCGCGGGGAATTGGAGGGAACAAAGTGGTCTCAAATCTTGGACAATTTCTTTGTCATTTCCAACCAACAACATATCATCCACATACAAGACCAGATAAATAACACGGTCACCGATTAATTTAAAATACACACAATGATCTGCTTTGCTTCTGGTGAAGCCAAGTCCCCGTATAAATGTATCAAATTTCTGATACCACATCCTTGGTGACTGTTTTAACCCATACAGAGACTTCTTTAACTTGCATACTAGTTCTTTCTTACCCTTCACCGCAAAGCCTTCAGGTTGCTTCATGTAGATTTCCTCTCCCAAATCCCCGTGAAGAAATGTTGTCTTCACATCCATCTGTTCTACCTCAAAATCAAAAGCAGTAGCAACAGATAAAATTAATCTAATAGAAGTTACCTTGGCAACAGGAGAAAAAATATCACCAAAATCAATTCCCGGCACCTGGGAA